>PVJI01021428.1:0-27232 GCA_004026765.1 Micronycteris hirsuta
ATATATATATGTATACATACCCATATACATATATACATATACATATATACCCACATTTTCTTTTTCTTCTTCCACATTTTCTTTAAAGATTTTATTTCTTTTTAGAGAGAGGGGAAGAAAGGGAGAGAGAAAGAGAGGAAGATGGAGAAACATAGATACATGAGACAAACATTGATCAGCTGCCTCATGCACAGGCCCTCACCAGGAACTGAACCTGAAACCCAGGTGTGTGTCCTGACTGGGAATAGAACCAGCAGCCTTCCAGTTTACAGATGAAGCCCAATCAACTGAACCACATCGGTCAGGGCCATATATAACCATATTTTCTTTCTTCATTCATCCATTAACAAAAATTTAGGTTGTTTGTCATATCTTGCCCATTGTGAATAATTCTACCATGATAGCAATTTTGGTATCTACCAAAAGTGGGATTGCTGTATCCATATGGTAGTTCTATTTTTTAATTTTTTGAAGAATCTTCATACTGTTTTCCATAATGGCTGTATCAATTTACATTCCCACCAACAGTATACAAGTGTTCCCTTGGCTCCATACCCTCACCAACAATGATCTCTTGTCTTTTTTATAATAGGCATCCTGAAAAGTATGCAGTGATATCTCATCGTGGGTTTGATTTGCCCATTTTTCAATTGGGTTACTTGCTTTTTTGCTATTGAGTTGTAAGTGCTCCTTATATGAGTTAGATATTGACCCCTGTTAGATATGTAGTTTGTGAACATTTTCTTCCATTCTGTAGATTGCTTGTTTATTTTGCTGATGTTCCCTTTACTGTGCAGAAGCTTTTCAGTTTGATATAGTCCTTCTAACTTATTTTTGCTCTTGTTGGACTGTGCTATTGGTGTCCTATCCATAAATTCATTGAGAAGGTCAATGTCAAGGATATTTTCCCTGTGTTTTCTTCTAGGACGTTTCAGGCCTTCAGCTTGAGTCTTTAATTCATTTGAGTTGTTTTTTGTGTATAGTATAAAATAAGGGTTAAATTTCATACATTGCATGTGGATATCTAGTTTTCCCAGCATCTTATTGAAGAGACTATTCTTTCCCCATTGTATATTCTTGGTAACTTTGTCAAAAATTAGTTGTCTGTGGTTTATTGCTAGGTTCTATTCTATTCCATCAATTTATGTGTTTATTTTTATACCAATACCATACTGTTCTGGTTACTAGAGCTTTGAGATATAGTTTGAAATCAGGAAGTATGGTACTTCTAGATTTTCTCTTCTTGCTGAAGATTAATTTAACTATTGAGGTCTTTTCAGTTCCATATCATTTTAAGACTTTATTCTGTAAAAAAAACAAAATGCCATTGAAATTTTTATAGGAACTGCACTGAATCTACAGTTCATTTTGTGTCTATGAGCATTTTATTTTTTAAACTATATTTTATTGATTATGCTATTACAGCTGTCCCATTCCCCCCTCTACTCCCCTCTGCCCTGTACACCCCTTCCCACCCACATTCCTCCCACTTTAGTTCATGTCCGTGGGTCATACACACAAGCTCCTTGGCTTCCACATTTCCCACACTATTCCAAACCTCCCCCTATCTATCCCCTATCCACCACCCATGCTACTTATTCTCTGTACCCTTTCCCCCTCTCTACCCCTCCCACTCCCCTGTTGATAACCCTCCATGTGATCTCCATTTCTGTGATTCTGCTCCTGCTCCAGTTGTCTGCTTAGTTTGCTTTTGTTCTTGTTTTAGGTGTGGATTTTTAATAACTGTGAGTTTGCTGTCATTCCACTGTTCATACTTTTTCATCCTCCCTTTCCTAGATAAATCCCTTTAACATTTCATATAATAAGGACTTGGTGATGATGAACTCCTTTAACTTGACCTTATCTGGGAAGCACTTTATCTGCCCTTCCATTCTAAATGAAAGCTGTGCTGGATAGAGTCATCTTGGATCCAGGTCCTTGCCTTTCATAACTTGGAATACTTCTCTCCAACCCCTTCTTGCCTATAAGGTCTCTTTTGAGAAATCAGCTGACAGTCTTATGGGAATTCCTTTGTAGGTAACTGTCCCATTTTCTCTTGCTGCTTCTAAGATTCTCTCCTTATTTTTAATCCTGGGTAATGTAATTATGATATGGCTTGGTGTGTTCCTCCTTGGGTCCAACTTCTTTGGGACTCTCTTAGCTTCCTGGACTTCCTGGAAGTCTATTTCCTTTGCCAGATTGGGGAAGTTCTCCTTCATTATGTTTCAAATAAGTTTTCAATTTCCTGCTCTTCCTCTTCTCCTTCTGGCACCCTTATAATTCGAATGTTGGAACGTTTAAAGATGTCCTGGAGGTTCCTAAGCCTCTCCTCATTTTTGAAAATTCTTGTTTCTTCATTCTTTTCTGGTTGAATGTTTTTTTCTTCTTTCTGGTCCACACTGTTGATTCGAGTCCTAGTCCCCTTCCCATCACTATTGGTTCCCTGTACAAATATCTTTTATTTCACTTAGCATAGTTTTCATTTTTTCATCTAATTTGCAACCAAATTCAACCAATCCTGTGAGCATCCTGGTTACCATTGTTTTGAATTGTGTGTCTGATAGGTTGACTATCTCTTCATTGCTTAGTTGTATTTTTTCTGGAGCTTTGATCTGATCTTTCATTTGGGCCATTTTTTTGGTCTCGGCATGCTGTTAGGTAGTGAGGGGCGGAGCCTTAGGTGTTCACCAGGGTGGGGTAACCCACGTTGCTGCATTGTGACACTGTCTGTGGGGAAGGGGTCCAAGAGGGAACAATAGCACTTGCTCCACTCTCTGCCAGATTTCAATCACTTCCCCTGCTGCCCACAAGCAAATTGGGCCCTTCTGTGCTTATTTTCACTCTGGTGAGCTTGTGTACATTCTAGGTACCCTGTGGGTCACTCCATAAACTCTCCTTTGAGTCTGGGAGTTCCTCCCACTGCCGCCTCCACCCCACAGGTGTTTTCAATTCACAGTTTGAGGCCTCATTTCCCTGTGCTTGGGCCCTGGGTTGCTCGGTCTATCTCACTCCCCAGCTGCTTCTCCCAGTTTATCTGCGTGCGAATACGGGACTGCCTGCTCTGCCAGCCACCACCTCGCTGTGAGTCCTCTCCACCCTGGCTGCTCGTCTCCACCCCTCCCACCGGTCCAGATGAATGTGTCTTCTTTAACTCCTTGGTTGTTGGACTTCCATACAGTTCAATTTTCTGTCAGTTCTGGTTGTTTTTTGTCTTTAAAGTGTTCTTGTCCTTCTTTTGGTTGTGTGAGGAGGCAGTGTGTCTACCTACACCTCCATCTTGGCCAGAATCCCGGTCTATGAGCATTTTTTTAAATATTAATAAAAATAAATATATAAATGAAGATAAATAAATATAAATATAAATATTTCCAACTTGTGAACATGGGATGTTAATCCTTTTATTTGTGTCTTCACTTTCTTTCACCAATGTTCTATACTTTTTAGTATACATATATTTCATTTATTTGGTTAAATTTTTTCTAAGTATTTTATTCTTTTTGATGCTATTGTAAATGAAATTTTTTTCTTAACTTCTTTTATGGATAGTTTATTTTTAGTATATAGAAACTCAACTGATAATTGTACATTGATTTTGTATCTGAAACTTCACTAAATTTGTTTATCAGTTCTAACAGTTTGGGGTGGAGTTTTTAAGATTTTTTACGATAAGATTGTCATCGCAAGTAGAGACAACTTTACTTTTTACTTTCTGATTTGCATGCCTGTTTTTTCTTTGAATTGTTCTGGCTAGGACTTCCAGTACTGTGCTGAGTAGAAGTGGTAAAAGTGAACACCCTTTTCTTATTCCTGATCTTAGAGAAAAAGATTTCTTCAGCCTTTCACCATGAAGTATGATGTTAGCTGTGGGATCGTCATCTATGGCCTTTATTATGTTGAGGTAGGTTTCTTCTATGCTTAATTTGTTGGAATTTTTTATCTTGAAAGAATGTTGAATTTTGTCAAATATTTTTTGTATATCTATTGAGATGATCATATGATTTTATCCTTCATTTTGTTAATGTGGTATATCACATTTATTGATTTGCATGTGTCAAAATATCCTTGTGCACCAGGGGTAAATCCTACCTGATTATGATATATGATCCTTTTAATGTTCTGTTGAATTCATTTTTCTAGTATTCTGCTGAAGATCTTTGCATCTATGTTCATCAAGGATATTGGCCTGTAATATTATTTTATTGTAGTGTCTCTGCCTTTGGTATTAGGGTAATTTTGTCTTTATAAAATGTATTTGGAAATGTTTGCTCCTCTTCCATTTTTGGAAGAGTTTGAGAAGGATTAATATTAATATTATTTAAAAATGTTTGGAAGAATTCACAAGTGAAGCCATCTGCTTCTGGACTTTCCTTTTTTTTTTTTTGGTGTTTTTTTTGTTTGTTTGTTTTTGTTTGGGAGATTTCTGATTACTGATTTAATCTTCTTACTTATTATTGGTCTATTCAGATTCAGTCCTGGTAGTTTGTATGTTTCTAGGAATTTATCTACTTCTTAGGTGATCCAGTCTGTCTATGTGTAATTGCTCATAGTAGTTCCTTATGTATTTCTGTGGTATCAGTAATAATATCTCCTTTGTCACTTATAATTTTATTTAGATCTTTTTTCTAGTCTAGATAAATTTTATAAATTTTGTTTATCTTTTCAAGAAATAAACTCAGATTTGTTAAGATTTTCTTTTTAAAATTAATTAATTAATTAAGTAATTTGTATACAGAGGGGGAAGGAAGGAGAAAGAGAGGGAGAGAAACATCAATGTGTGGTTGCCTCTCTCACGCCCCCAACTGGGGACTTGACCTGCAACCCAGGCATGTGCCCTGACTGGGAATTGAACCAGCAACCCTTTGGTTCACAGAAACTTTTCAATCCACTGAGCCACACCAGCCAGGGCAAAGATTTTCTCTTGTCTTTCTGGTTTCTCTTTTATTTATTTCTGCTCTAATCTTTTCTATTCCCTTTCTTCCTGTAACTTAGGGCTTAGTTTGTTATTCTAATATAATAAACGACCTAACTATATGCTTAAGAAACTTGGAAAATAAATATTGTTTCTTCATGAAGGTATCATTGAGAGCAATGAAAAGCAGTAGAAATAGTTAATTAAAAGAGATCAGATGGTGGAGACTGACCATTTTAGTACCATGTTGGATCATCATGTCGACCAGCTCATTGCTCTCCCTTTTTTCTTTCAATAGAAACATTTTATGTGTTCTATAACTTTCTAAGTTTATAATTTTTAAGATGAGGGACAGATTTTTTAGGATAAACTTACATAATTCACAAGCCTTCCTCCCTAAGTCCAAGTCTTTAATGATGAAAACTAGAAAGCACTATACTTTAAAATTTTTATGTATTGATTTTTAAAGAAAGAGAGGAAGAGAGAGAGAAACAGTGATTTATTGTTCCACTTATTTATGTTTTCATGGGCTGATTCTTGTATGTGCCCCGACTGGGGATCAAACCCACAACCTTAGCATACCATGATATTCTAACCAACTCAGCAGCCTGGCCAGGAATGTCTTGCAAGTGTTATCTGCAATGAATAGACATGACTTTGATATAAGGGCCATTAGAGTAAGTTGGATAACTTTACTATAGGGAAAACTTGGATATATCATGTTTATAAACCACACATCAAGTTTATATGGACAAGCTATTTCCCTTTATGAATCATGAGAATGATCTAGACTGGGAAAATTTCTGTGCTTCCATGAAAAATAAGGAAGATATACAATCTGAAACTTCAAACTTTCAAAACGTCAGTGACAATGTTTCACTTCAATTTTAATGTTATGGGGCACACTGGAGCACCTTGTTGGAAAATCTAACTGTGGTTCTGTGCCTGTCCGCTCATCACACCCACAAGTACGCATTACCTTTACACTCAGAGAAGCCACCCCTTCCATATAAATGAAGTAATGGACTATCATATCAATATCAACAACAAATCATCCAATATCTTAGATACCTCAACAGCTTCAAAAGGAGTGGCCAACCTGAACAAACAGAAAAAAAATCCCTTAATGGGGAATAATAGAGAATTTAGTTTAAAGTTATCATGAGCAGATTATATTCTCAGATATCAAACAGAAGCAAATTTAAATTAACACTAGGAGGTTTAAACCCAGGCCATTAAAAATTCTCAGCAATTAGGTGCAAATGAATACAAAATAAAAAATTTTAATCACAAAATGCATATGGGAGGAGTTATTATAAGTAAGAATCATTGGAAGTCATAAACTGAAGTATCAGACCCAGAAAGAATGCAGATACAAGCATTATTGTTTTCAAAACACATTTCTCCAATATTTTCCAATAAATAAAAAATGATATTAGTAAGCTTGGGCTACTATAACAAAATGTCACAGACTGGGGAACTTAAACAACAGAAATATATTTGCTCACAGTTCTGGCAGCTAAAAAGTCTAACATCAAGTTATCAGCTGAATTGGCTCTTGATGAGATTTCTCTTCTTGGATTGCAGATATTCACTTTCTTGCCACGTCCTCACTTGGCCTTTCCTCGGTGTTTGTTCTTACACAGGGAAACTGAAAGAGATCTCCCTCTCTTCCCCTCATTATGATTTCACTAATCTCATCATGAGTTCCCACCCTCAAGACCTAATCTAACCCTAATTTCTTCCCAAAGGCTCCATCTTAAAATATCACCACATTAGGGGGCAGGGCTTTACCATATGAATTTTAGGGGACATGATCACTTAGTCCATACCACTCATCCACTGAAAGAGACACACAAATGTATAATTAAAACAAGGTGTAGTAACTCCCCTAACAAGACTTGAAACAAAATACTTCACCTGTCTGGGTATGATCTTGGACAAGTCATGCCCTTTATCTGGACTTCCAATTTCCCAAGAGTTCCAAGGACACTATTCCAGTGCTATGCTGCAAATATTTAAGTACTGGCTCTCTAAAGGACGAATTATATCTATACATGTTTTGTAAAGTTTATTGATATAAGAGATGTGAAACACAAAATTTACAAATAATAATGAAATATTCTGTAGTCTTTCTCATGAATCCCATAACCCGTTGATCCTCAACTATGCTTTTATTGATTTTTACCAAAGTCTTATATTAATAGTTAACCTGTGTTTGTAACGGATGAGTCTAGTTTTCACAGGAGCATAGGTCAATATTGTTTTTTACATAATAAGATAAAATTGAAACAAAGAAGACATGCATTGGAACTTAACCCACTGATCAGTGACATGAGTTAATTCTCAGCAAAACTGGATAGTAGCGTTAAAATACTGGAAGAATATTTCCTCAATTTTTGATGCTATTCACAAGGTACCAGCTACACAACTTGAAATACTTTTAGGTTTAATCTTCATTTCTAACATTTCTCCATAATTTCTTAAGTCTAGACAATTGAGAAAACAGTAAACCAAGCCCTGGTCGGTAATTGCTATGCTAATTTCTGTGATGTAAATATTCTTATCATGGTCAAGTTCAAGCTACCAATGTGACATCAATGAGTGAAAGGTGAGAAAAAATGTGAAATGCACACCATTACAGAAAAAATATATAGATGTAAATAATCTTAAAACATAGATAATAGTAACATGTAATGAAATATTTAAGAAGTGATGAGCAGAGTTCCAGCCAAGATGGAGGCATTGGTAGAAACCCTTAGCTTCCTCGCACAACCCAGAGGAGAAAAACAACCAATTTAAAATCAATAAACAACCAGGAGTACCAGAAAATCAAACTGCATGGAACTCTAACAACCAAGGGATTAAAGAAAAAAATCAACCAGAACAACCAGACCGGTAAGGCGGCAGATGGAGAGAAACTGCAGTGAAACAGTGGACCATGGGGGCAGGGTTGGCTGTGGCAAGGTGGTGGGCTGCGTGGGAGGGGCTGACTTAAGGGGAAACTGAGATTCAGAGGTGGCTGTGGACTATGGCGGTTGTCACAGTGGGTGAAACTCCCATTCTCACATGAGTGTTAGTTGGGAAGTGAGGCTACAGCAGAGCAGGTGAGCTGAACCATTCCCTCTCTGGCCCCTCCCCAACAGGCAGCAACACAGTGCAGCAAGGAGGGTTGCCTTGCCCAGGTGACTACCTAAGGCCCCGCCCTCTTATTAAGGATCCTGAGCAAAGAAATGGAGCCAAAATGAAAGAACAGTGCAAAACCTCAGAAAGAGAGCTAAATGAGGAGAATATGGTCAACCTATCTGAGGGAAAATTTAAAGCCCTGGTAATCAAAACGCTCACAGAACTGATTGAGCTTGGTTGAAAAATGAAAGAACAAATGAAAGACACCCAAAATGAAATAAAGCAAAATATTCAGGGAACCAACAGTGACAGGAAGGAAATCAGCACTCAAAGCAATGATTTGGAACAAAGGAAAGAAACAAACATCCAACTGGAACAGAATGAAGAAACAAGAATCCAAAAAAATGAAGGGAGGATGAGGACTCTCTGGAACAACCTGAAACATTCCAATATCCTAATCATAGGGGTGCCAGAAGGAGAAGAACAACAGCAAGAAATTGAAAATTTATTTGAACAAATAATAAAGGAAAACTTCCCCAGTCTGGTGAAAGAAATAGATTTTCAGGAAGTCCAGGAAGCCCAGAGAGTCCCAAAGAAGTTGGACCCACAGAGGAACACACCAAGACACATCATCATTAAGTTACCAAAGATTAAAGACAAAGAGAGAATCTTAAAAGCAGCAAGAAAAGGGAAAGACTTACCTACAAAGGAGTGCCCATAAGGCTATCAGCTGATTTCTCAAAAGAAACCTTACAGGCAAGAAGGGGCTGGAAAGAAGTATTTGAAGTCATGAAAGGCAAGGACCTACATCCAAGATTACTCTATCCAGCAAAAGTTTCATTTAGAATGAAAGGGCAGATAAAGTGCTTCCCTGATAAGGTCAAGTTAAAGGAGTTCATCATCACCAAGCTCTTACTATATGAAATGTTAAAGGGACTTATCTAAGAAAAGAAAAATAAAAAATATGAACAGTAAAATGACAACAAACTCACAACTATCAACAAATGAACCTAAAAAAATGAAGAAAAACAATGAAACCAACTAGAACAGAAACAGAATCATAGAAATGGAGATTACATGGAGAGTTTTCAGTGGGGAGGGAGAGGGGAGGAAAAGGGAGGAAGAGGTACAGGGAAGAAGAAGCATACTTGTTAGGCATTAAATAGATGAGGTCAAAAATGCTGGAGAGGTCAAAAATGGTATAGGAAACAGAATTCAAAGAACTTGCATGTACAACCCATGGATATGAAATAAGGGGGGCATACTGGAGGGTTGGAGGGTGGAGAGGGAGTAAAGGGGGGAAAATTGGGAAAACTGTAATAGCATAATCAATAAAATATAATTTAAAAAAGAAGCGATGAGTTTTGAGTACTAACTTTTTAAAATAATTCAATTTTGAGTTCATATGTTTAATTTTAATAATAGCTCAATGGTGTATAATAACTGGCTCAACATTTCTGAAAATTTAAAGATCACCTCCTGCAAGCCAGTATGACTTTGTTCCAGAGCACTACTGCCTACTATTCTTCATATAATGTTCTACAATCCAAGAATCCCAGAAGTTTTTAGAAGAGCACCGCATAGCTGAGTGTGTGACAGCCTACACCCAAATTTTTCTCTATGTCTATCCTTACCCAGGGGACAATTTTTGCATAAATAACAGAATCTGGAGTAGTAGAACTAGGTATAACTTCTTACTCAGCCTCTAAATTCTACATATTTGCTGCTTGCTCATTAACCCTATAGCATTGCTGTAAATTCATGGAATAAAGCACAGCCTTGAAGGGAAACAAAAAAGGTACCCCTGGCTGGTGTGGCCCAGTGGATTGAGTGCAGGCCTGCAAACAGAAAGGTTGCTGGTACGCTTCCCAGTCAGGCCAGGTCCCCCACTGGGGGAGTGAGAGAGGAAGCTGATGGATGTTCCTGTTACACATAGATGTTTCTCTCCCCATCTTTTTCCTTCCCTCCTCCTCTCTCTAAAAGTAAATAAATAAAATCTTTAAAAAAATACAATAAAATAAAAGGATCAACTTAGAAAGGTAATGGAAGAAATGTAACTCCTCCCTCCATATATTGTCTTATACACACACACCAATGTTTGTTTTTAGCCCATGATGCTCACCTCTATCCCACATTAATAATCAGCCTCGAGTTGGGCAAGTACCTTCATTTTAGACCCTGAGGTAAGAGAGCAAAGTGACTTGCAAAAGGACTCTCCACCCAAGTGGTGAGTAAGTGACAGAACCAGAAGACATCAGATCTTACGTTCCTTGCCCTACATGAATTTGGACATGTTCACAGACATGCATGCATATACACATGCACAGCCACACACATATGTTCACTCAAACATACTCACAACTAGCATCCAGGCCCAGGCTACATCAGCTTGATTATTTTCTGCCCTCAGGCTTGCAGAAGCTTTATTTATCCACCCAGATTGAGTTGTGGGCCTAGCCAAGGGCAGAGTGAGAGGGAGGCCTCCTTCAGCTGCAGTTGTGGATCCACAGATGCCTAGAAGGCTTATGAGTGGGGAATCCTGCCTCAGGCTGAGATCTCCACTTTATCGCTCCCCACTTTGAGACTCGGAAGCATCCGCAGGTGAGACTCCCACTGTCCCCTATGCCTCTAGTTCCCCAAGGGAAGGTCAATGGGCACCTAGTGACAGAGAGAAGGATCAGTACGGAACCTGGGGAGACTTTTACCTTTGCCAGAAAATGAGAGAATTGCTGATAACTAAACCTCTTAAAGTCTGAAGTCATTACTGTCCACAACTAAGTTTCCAGTATAACTCCAGGTTTTGAATGATTTTCTCCTGAAAGCTCTTTAGGGAAAGAAATCTTTTGATTCCAATCAGCAACCTGTCCTTTCTTTGTCTAACCTCAGTCTTTTTAGCTTGACAATCAGATCTGCTGCCTCTTGGTGGACCTTTCGGGGGCCCCGTGATGGCTCCCTCTGTTTCAGTGCAGCTCCAAGATTAGGACAGCATCATCTTTTCTGTCAGCCCTTCATGGGGAAGGATATCAAGATAAGAGACCAGCATAAAATGCACCGATGACCAGACAGGCCCTAGATCCTGTGATAGAAATAACAGATCAGCATCATAGTGCCCAATGTGTCCAAAGATATAAGAGATAAGTTAAAAGCCAAAACCCACCAATTTTATTCCATATCCTACCGCCATCCCTATGGAATATAAGCTAAAAAGGAACTAACAGATGGTATGGTTCCAATTTTCCCATTTTACAGTAGGGAAAGCTGAAGCCTAGCAAGGATTGCCTGGCAAAGACCACACAGGGAGACCAAAGCAAAACTAGTATGAGAGGTCATGATCCTGGACCCCAAAACTCCGGCCCTACTTCAGCCCTCTTTCCATATATGACACTGCCACATATTCTGGTGGTTTGTTTAAAGATGCAATGACTGTTCGTCTCAGGAAAGAAAGGCCGTCAGAGCTTAGGTATGCTCCCTGTGGGCTGTGGCTGGCTGTTCACACATGTCTGTTCAGGCTCCTCAGTCCCAGTGTCCTGAAGACTTCAGGAATCTGAGCAAAGATTGGGCATGCTGAGCCACGGTGGGGCCACCTGTTCCCACAGTCTATTTCCAAAGAAAACATGGTCTCAGAGGAGACACAAGAAGGGATCCATGCTAAAGTCTCTGTTATTGCACCTAATGGATTTAGTGATTTAGCAGCTAGTGCCAGGCTGTTTGCGAAACTAGGCTGTAGAGGCATAGCGATGCCTAGATCCCAGCTAAAGGGACCCTCAGAAGTTTGCTCTAGCAAGCATGCTAGCATTCCCCTAAAAGGAGCCTTCTCATACTGGCTCCAGGAGTTATTTCAAGGAGTCTGGAATCTCATGTTCCTCTCTAGGGACATCCATCATCTGCCTCCTGGTTTAGCCACCTAAGATGATTCTTGAGAGTATAGCAGAATAGGAAGCACTAGGAATTAGTCTCCCCACCTAGCCGATAATTGCACTGGCAGAATCTGTCTGGTGTAACTGTTTTTGAATTCTGGAACCTACTTAATGCTTGAAAATTCCAGGAGTCTTGGATGGTTAAATCGTGGTTAATTTTGGTCAATTTAGCTCTTATCACAGTAGCAGCTCCCCATCCCCCATCCTCAGTCCCACGCAGACAACTGTGCACACGTTCCTGGAGCAATGCGCACAGCGCTTCTGGGTGCCAGGGGGACAAAAAAGACCCTCTCCTCAAAATGCCAGGGATCTGTGTTCTCATTGCTGACTGCTGCTCTTGACCACAGACCACACACAGACAGACTGACAGCCATTGTTATTGCACATCCTCGCAATGACTTTCATGGAATTTAAAGAACTGGAGCCCTTTTCATCTCCCTCTCTCACTTTTCTGTTTTTCCCCTTTTAGAAGCCAGAAAATCTGAGCTATTCCAAAGTAGATACATATATAGGGAAAATTAGAAAATGACTGTGCATGCCTAGGAAAAACACAGGATCATAAAAGACCTGAAACACCTTAAGTTTAAAACTCAGTTGATATTTGCACAGAGATAGACTACTAACTAACTTACTAAATACACAAATAAACATATAAACAAACAAGTAAACAAAAAAACAAGAATCCGCAAGCCCTGGGGGAGGAGAGAATCTGATTTCCAGAAACACCGCATGATTAGATACAAATGTCCAGTGTTCCACAAAGTCGGAAAGTGTGGCTCATTAAGAGAAAAAAGGGAATTATCAAAAATGGTTCCTGAAAAAGCCCTGATGGCAGATAATTTGACAAAGATTTAAAAACAACGGTCTTAGGTATGCTCAAAAAACTAAAGAAAGATGTGGAGAAAGTCAATAAAACAATATAGGACCATAATGGGAATGTGAATAAAGAGCTAGAGAATCTAAAAAGAAACTGCACAGAAATTCTGGAGTTGAAAAGTGGGTGACTAAAATGAAAAATTCAACACAAAGATTCAAAGGCAGATTGGACCAGACCAAAAAAAAAAGAAAATCAGTTTACATAAAGCCATGACAATGGAAATTATAGAATCTGAGGAACAAAAAATTAAAAAAGACTGAACAAAAATGAACAGAACCCAAGGGTCCTGCAGGAAAACATCAAGGGGCCAATACATGTATTGCAGGAGTCACTGAAGGGGTCAGAGAGAGTGTTTGTAGAAATAATTACTAAAAGCTTCACAAATTTGAAGAAAAACGTTCATCTACACAGCCGATAAACTAAATGAACTCCAAATAAGGTGAATTCAAAGAGATCGTACTGATATACATGGTAATCAAATTTCAAAAGCCAAAGACAAAGAGAAAACCTTGCAAACAGCAAGAGAGCAGCAACTAGTCACAAAGGATCTTCAAAAAGATGATGAGCAGGCATCAGAAACTTTGGAGGCCAGTGGAACAATATATAAAAAGCACCAAAAGGAAAAAACATCTGTCAGTATCCTATATGTGGCGAAACTGTTGTTCAATTATGAGGGATAAGTAAAACATTTCCAGATTATCAAAAGCTTAGGGAGTTTGTTACCGTAAGACCTGCCCTCCATGGAGTGTTCAAGAGTGTCCTGTAGGGTGAGCCCTGACTGGTGTAGCTCCATGGATTGAGTGTGGGCTAGGAACCAAGGGACCCAGGTTCGATTCCCAGTCAGGGCACATACCTGGGTGGCAGGCCAGGTCCCTAGTGAGGGCCATGTGAGAGGAAATCACACATTGCTGTTTCTCTCCCTCTCCTCACTTCCCCTCTCTCTAAAAATAAATTAAAAAAAAAAAAGAGTGTCCTGTAGGGTGAAATGAAAGGACACTTGATGGTAACTAAACACCGTATGGAAAAATAAAGAGCTCACTAAGTATAATTACATGGGCAGTTATAAAAAGCTAGTATTACTGTAATAATGCTTTCCAACTGTACTTTTTTTTCCTACATGTTTTATAGACTCATACATATTAAAAAACAATTAGTCTAAAAGCTAGCATTATTGTAAGTTTGGTGTTTAACTCCACATTTGATTTTCTATATAATTTCATAGACAAAATACATTTAAAAGAATTATTAAGTTTATGCTTTTGGGCTCATAATATGTAAGAATATAATTTTGCAACAGTAATGGCCAAAATGGGAGGTAATGGTGCTATGAAGGAGCAGAGCTTTTCTATGTTATTGAGGTTGAGCTGGTATAAATTCAAAGTAGATTATAACCTTGAAATGTTAAATGTAATTTGCATGGTAACCGCAAAGAAAATAGCTATAGACTATACACAGAAAGAAGTTAAAAAACAAGAAATGAAACATTTCACTAAAAATATCAGCTAATCACAAAAGAAGACAATAATGCAGGGAATAACAAAAACCTATAGGGCATTTAGAAAACAATAGCAAAATGATAAAATCATTCCTTCTTTATTGGTAACTGCTGTAAATGTGAATGAACTAAATTCTCCAATCAAAAGATAAATATTAGCCAAATGGATAAAAACACATGACCCAACAATGTATATTTTTTCTAAAAGAGATTCACTTTAGAGCCAAAAACACAAATAGTTTACAAGTGAAAGGATAGAAAAAAATATATATAAATATTAATCAAAAGAAAGCAGGGATGGCTATACTAATATCAGATAAACAAGACTTTAAATTTTATAGGCTTAATAGGTACCAAGATATTATATGTTAATAAAAGACTCAATACAGCAAAAAGATATAACAATTATAAATGTCTTCATGCCTAATGACAGACCAATCAAAATATATGACACAAAAACGGACAGAATTGATGGTAGAAATACAGTTTAGAATAATAGTCAGAAACTTTATTACCCCATTCTCAATGTGGGTGAGAACAGTCATACAGAAGAAAAGTAAAAAAATGGAAAACTTAATCAACAGAATTAACTAGATCTAAAACCACACCTACAGAACACTCTACCCGTGAACGGCATAAACATTCTTTTCAAGTACACATGGAATACTTTTTAGGATAGGCTGTCTGTTAGGCCGCCAATTAAGTCTCAGTAGATTTAAAAAGATAGATGTGATGCAAAAGTATTATCTCCAATCACATTGCTATGAGGTTAGAAATCAGTAACAGAAGAAAAACTGGCAAATTCACAACTGTACTGAAATTAAACAACACACTCTTAACCAATGTATCAAAATACTAATCAAAATGAAAATAAGAAAGTACTTAGAGATGAATAAAAACAAAAACATAAGAAACCAATACTTATTGGATGCAGTGAAAGCGGTGCTAAATTTATAGCTGTAAATGCTTTCATTTAAAAACTAGAAAGAGGCCCTGGCTGATGTGGCTCAGTGGACTGAGTGCTGACCTGTGAACCAAAGGGTCGCTGGTTCGATTCCCAGTCAGAGCACATGCCTGGGTTGCAGGCCAGGTCCCCAGTAGGGGATGCCTGAGAGACAAACACACACTGATGTTTCTCTGCCTCTCCTTCTCTCTAAAAATAAATAAATAAAATCTTTTTAAAATAAATAAATAAAAGCTAGAAGAGAATGATATTAGTATCATGGTGATATAAGACATTCTTCCCTTTTCTCCCTTTTAAACAACAAGTGAGACTTTTATCCACAAGCAAAAGTACCTCAGTGGGAGGTGTGGGGCCCAGCTCCACTCCCCAATGGACTCAGGATGACTCTTTCCCACTGGTGCATCCAAAAATAGGCAGACAGTTCTCAGATCTCAGAAAAGGTTTTTCTGAGGAGTCAGCAAACCTGACCCTCCTGTCACTGTGGCCAGGGAAAAAAAACCTAGGGATTGCTAACCTGGACAGATGATACCCACAGGCAAGAGAGGACTTGTAGAAGTCCAGCTTGCTTGAAGGGAGATCCCAGACCACCACTGGACCAGGAAGGATACAAACTTGGTCAAGGTGGAGAGGGAGAAACTCAGCCAGAACCACCCCCACCCCCGACCCAGGGTGACGCTGCGAGGGGCTCCACTGTTCATCCGCAGTGACCTCTCACACGGAGGAAGTAGAAAGAGGCGAGTTTCTGGCTACCTCGGTTTTATGAGCCATGACTTAAGAAATCCATTTCTCTCCAGCAGCACCCAGATTACTCAGGTGAGACTTCCATGACTCAGAAAAAAAAAGATCAGTTGTGTGGTTACCAGAGGAGGAAGGTGGTCAGAAAATACCAACTTCCAGTTATAACATAGATAACTCCCAGGGATACAATGTACAACGTGATTATAACTAACACAGCTGTACAATGTATTAAATAGTTGTTAAGAGAGTAAATTCTAAGAGTTCACAAGGAAATAAAATTTTCTTCTCTCTTTTTGTATCTATATGAGATGATGGATGTTATCTAGACTTATTGTGGTAATCATTTTGCAACATATACAGATTATGCTCTGCACCTAAACTTGTATGGTTAGTATGTCAATTATATCTTAATAAAACTGGAAGCAACAGAAAAGTATTATCCTTTGGTTATGTGTAACATTATAAAATAATTGAATGTTTTTGTTAGCAAAGTATAATTTATGTACAATATGATGTATCGATCTTGTATGTGAGAGGAGGTGGGTAAAGGACTACAGTATCAAATCCTGCTGGAGGGTTTCCAGCCTATCAGCCTGCCCTACAGATTTGGGATTTACCAACCACCACATCCCATAAGCCAATCCTTGAAATAAATACAGACATAAATATATTCGAAATGATATCACTTGCCCAGAAATCTTTTCCATCTGAATTAGGTTAGAATGCAGCTTCCTGTGCTTACCCCAATGGTACCATTTATCACATTGGGTTCTAATTGCCTCCTTCCTTCATGCCTCGAATACTTATTGAGCACCTACTATACTTGGCACTATGTTAGGTGTTAAAATAGGGGGCAAAATGAATGCAGTCCCTGTGTGAATGGCACTTTCAGTAAAGTGAGTAAACATTAATCAACTAATCACACTAATCAATATAGATAGATAGGTAGATAGATAGATAGAGATAAATATATAAATTAAAACTGAAATTGTGAGCTGAAAGTTACAACTACTCTTTGAAGTCAAATAAGAAGGAATGTAACAGAGGCTCGGGGGGTGGTGACCTGGGGAAACCTAAAGATGAGTAAGAGTTAACTGCGAGTAGAGAATAAGCGGAGAACAGACCAACGGAAGGGCACTGTGGCTGGGAGAACATGCAGATTCTGATTGACTAAAAGAATGCCAGGTAACTGGAGTTCAGATTTGGAAGGAGAGCATGGTGAGAAATGAGACTAGAACCATAGTCAGTTGCCACATCATAAATACCTGACCGACAGAAACCAGAGGGGAGAGGGGAGGGGATAATGGGGGGAAAGGGTGAAGGGTTTACAGGAATAACTGTAAAGGACACATGGACAAAAACGAGGCGGGGTGGAAACAGGGAGGAGAGTGGGGAGGGCTGGGGTGGTGAGGAGGGGAGCGAGGAAAAGGCAGAAAACTGTAGTTGAACAACAATAAAATTCAAAAGTATTTAATAAAATAATATAAAATAAATAGCTTTGTTGACTCTATTAAAGATTTTGTACAGGACTTAGCCATTGTTGGCTACATTTAAGTACACAGAAACCACTCATCTAACCTTCCTAGACCTGCAGATGAGCCAAGCTCTCCAGGAAGTCTCTAGAGTACCCCCTCTTTATAGAAACAATTAATTGTATCATTGTCCTGGCAAGCCCGAGTCAGAAAGATGATGCCCAGATTTATAGCGCTTGGCTCACGGCCCTAACAGAGACAAGGGCAAGACATTTGCTAGCTCTAACAATCAGTTTTATGAAACAGCTGCTACAGGAATACCCAGAAAAGTTTTAATAAGTGCAAAAGTATCTGAGGATCCATAACTGAAGAGCCTTTTCCCCTATCCCAAATACATTATTGTGAATGAATAGATGATTATTGTGAATGAATAGATAATTGTCTAGGGTAGAGTCAGCTAATGAGATATATCCTAGAAAATTAATTCTAGCTAGGGACTTTATAGTAAAGAAAATATAATTTGCTTTAAAACCGCAACAATTAATACCCGGTCCTTGATTTAGAGGTGTATCTTAACCACAGCCAGCTCCCCCAGAGGGTCTTCCGAAGAATGAGTATCTTGAGAACCAAGTGAAGCAGGTGAGAAGAGAAAGTGAATTTTGCTCACTATTGGAGGACTTTTCTGACTGTCAGAATGACCCCAAAGATAGAATGCGCTTCCTAAGGAGAGAGTGACATCAAAACTTCAAAAATGAGTAGAAAACAACTTGGAGGATGTTATAGAGAGATTAAAACATGAGGATTGGTCTATATAGTCTTAACAATTTCCTCCCAAATGAGAATCTTAAAGGAAGAAAGAATGATGTGAAAGAGTAGTTATTGGATGGAAAGCATTGAAAATACAGAGAGAGAAAGAGACTGCTGGTTTAAAAAATAATAATAATAATAATAATGAGGAAGAAGAGAAAGCACCTAATCAGATTAGGTGCTAATTAGATTGCACCTAATCTGATCTGGGCTTGCAGACCAAGGTAACGAGCTCTGACAATGCATCTTTCCTGGGAACTGTGGCTTGCAATTTGAACTCAGGTTGTACATCTAGGCAACTGCACTTACTGTGATTTCCAGATTTGCAGGTTAAAGTAGAGTAATGTTGGTTTGTATGGGTATTAGTTGTCTATTACTGTGTAGCAAATTATCTCAAAACTTAAAGCTCAAAAGAACAAACATTATCTCACACAGACTCTGAGTGCAGGCTATCTGGGAGATGCTCGGCTGAGTGCTTCAGGCTCTGGGTCTCTCTTGAGATTGCAGTCCAGGTCTCACCTAGGTCTGCAGTCCTACCCAGACTCAGCTGGCACTGGAGAATACAATTTTCAGCTCATTCATTTTGTTGTTGCCAGGCCTCCATTCTTCACTGGCTCTTAGATGGAGACTTCTCTTCCTTGACACATGGACCACCCCTAACCCTAACTGCCCCCCTCCCTGGGCCCCATAGCCTGCTTGAATGGCTTCACGACCTAGCATCTGGCTTCCCACAGAGGAAGTGACCCAAGAGGAAGAGAAATGTTAATGAGTGCATGAAACAGTGCCCCCAAAGGAAGCAGAACTGTTTCTAGAATATAAAAGATCTCCTACAATTCAATAATAAGAAGACAAGATGCCCAGTAAAAAAATGGGCAAAGTATTTAAGTATTTAAGCAAATTCCACAAAAGAAAAACTAATGGCCAACAAATACAAGATGGTACTCAATTATCACTAGTCATTAGGGAAATAAAAATTAAAACCCACATAAAAGACTGTTCCAGAGTCACAAGAATGGCTAAAACTTGAAAGACTGAAAACACCAAGCATTGGCAAGGATGTGTGGAGCAAGCTGAATGATCACAATACATTTCTGCTGTAAGTATAAAATAGCAGACCTACTTAAAAAATAGGGTAGTGATATGCACACTTACCATACCATTTCTAGCTATTTAGCTAAGAAAAATGACTTCAGCTTTTCACAGAAAGATTTGTATATGAAAGTTCATGGGTGTCTTTCATAATAGCCAACTCTGGACACAGTGCTTATGTGTCCATCCAACAAATCGTGCATCCAATGGAATACTAGTTAACCCTTCCTCCCCCCAAATAATTATATACTGACACATGCAACTATATTAGTAAATCTCAAAGTCTATATGTTGAATGAAAGATCCTAGAGACAAGATAGTCCATACCATCCGTCCATCTATTCATTCTCAGGAAATGAACCCACGGTGTTAGATGACTGAACCCGCAGTGTTAGATCCGGTTCATGACTGTGTGGACTTGGGGTTTGGGGGACAGTGACTTCAGAGTGGCACAAAGAACATCCTGGGATGAAGAAACTATTCCATATATTTTTTGTGGTGATGATTACGTGAGCTGTATAATATACATTTGGTACACTCATGTAAATACAACTTAAAGTACATAATTTTTTTAATATAATTTATACCTTAGGAAAGTTGATTTTAAAAAATAAGAAAAGAAGTAAAAATATGTAAACTAAAAGTTTTTAGAAATAATTTATAGAAACAAAATAATACTTGGAAACTTTATTGCTATCTATGTAGGCAAAAATATTATATCTAAATAACATAATTACTTATTTTAATTTTATATATACACACACATAGATATACAGGTGGATAAATGTCAACATATAATTTTATACCTTGGGGAAATTGCTTTTTCTGATATCTTCTAATCATTTTTGGGAAAGGATCTTATAACAAACCTAATAGAAAATCTCAACAAATTTCCCAAGTAAAAAAATTATACAGATCACTTTATCAAACTTCAGTGCAAAAACCTGGAACTGAGTAATTGAAGTATAATTTTAAAAGCTATTTTAAATTTAAAAATACTATTCTATATAACTTTTGAGTTAAAGTGAAAATCAGAATAAAAATTATAGACTGTTTTTCAAATAAGATCTTTACACCTCACAACATGTTATATGGTTAAAAATGAACTCAGAGACAAAATCATAACTATATATATATATATATGAATAAATATATATGAATGAAAATAAAGCTGAGTAAGGTAAGAGTGATCAGAGACGGGGCACCATTTTGTGTATAATGGGCAGGGCAGTCTTCTCTGAGAAGGTGACATTTCGGCAGACTCCTGAAGGAAAGGAGGAAGGTGGTTAGATAGACTTTGAGGGAACAGCATTCTAGGGAAAAAAAAAAAAAAAAGTAAGTGTAAAGACCCTGAGCAAGCAATGGGGTGTTTGGCTGGAAGGCAGATCAGACCAATGATACAGGGTCAGACCATGTAGTACCTTTTAGGCTATTATAAGGACTTTAACTTTTATTCTGACCCAACAGAGAATCTGTGGAAGGGTTGACGTAGAGGAGAGACACAACATGACTTGTGTTTTAAACGGTCACTCCGGGACTGTCTCTAGAGAACAAAGGAGAGAAACAGGGGCATCAGTTGGAACATTGGTATAATACTCTGGGTAAAACATGATGAAGATTTGGATCAGGATGTTATCAGTGGAGATAGGGGAGATGTGGTTAGACTCAGGTAATCAAGAAAAAGAGAATATAAGCAATTTGATTTAATAATTCAACTCAGGAATCTTGAAAGAGACCAGCTAAACAAACTTTTCAAAAATCATATGGGTGAAGGGAATTAGTGGGCAGAAAAGACATTACAGACTAGAAAGATAATGGAATTGTAAAATAAATATTAAGTTTGTTCTTTGAAAAGTCCAATAAAATGGAAAATTCTGGTAAAATGGGTAATGAAAAAGAAAAATACAAATACATCATATCCATTATGAGAACATATAATCTCAAATATGAATATTTCACATCATAATGAAAAAGTACAATCTGCCAATACATGCAGAAAAATTAAAGTTAGCAACTTTCATAAAAATATATGTAAGTCAAGGATATTAGAATTAATAAATAACATAAATAAGTAATATATTAATTCACTTGTATAAAACTATTAGAATTAATAAATGAATTCAGCGAAGTTGTAGAACACAAAATTAATATACAGATATCTGTCACATTTCTATGCACTAATAATGACAATCAGAAGGACAACAAATTAAGAAAACAATCCCATTTATACTCATATGAAAAAGAACATAATACCTAGAAATAAATTTAAGTAAGTAGGTGAAAGACCTGTACTCTGAAAACTATTAGATGTTGAAGAAAGAAGTTAAAGAGGATATAAATAAATCGAAGGATATACCAAGCCCATGGACTGGAAGGGTTTATATTGTTAAGATGTCCATACTACCCAAAGCAATATACAGATTCAATGCAATTCCTGTCAAAGTATCAATGACCTTCTTCTCAGAATTAAAAAAAAAAATCCTAAAATTTATATGGAACCACAAAAGACCCGGAATAGGCAAATCTTGAGAGAAAAGAAGAAAGTTGAAAGTATTACACTCCCTGATATCAAGGTATATTACAAGTCTATAGTAATCAAAACAGTATGGTAGTGGGACAAACACAGACACATAAATCAATGGAACAAAAGAGAGAGCACAGAAATAAATTCTCACTCATGTAGTCAATTAATCTATGACAAAGGAGGCAAGAATATACCCTGAAGATAGACAGACTCTTCAACAAATGGCATTAGTAAAACTGGACAGATACATGGAAAACAAAAGGAGAGGAAAGGAAAGGAAAAAGAAACTCAACCACTCTCTTACACCATATATGAAAATAAACTCAAGATTGCGTTAAGGACTTAAATGTAAGACCTGAAACCATGACACTTCTAGAAGAAAACATATGTAGTAAACTCTTCAACATCAGTCATAGTATAATCCTTTTGGATATGTCTCCTAGAGCAAGGAAAACAAAAGCAAAAATAAACAAATGGGACTATATCAAACTAAAGCAGTTCTGCACAGCAAAGGAAACCTCAACAACAGCAAAACACACTGTGCTGAATGGGAGACAATATTCACAAATGATATATAGGTTAAGGGGCTTATATCCAAAATATATTAAAAACTCATACAACTCAATATCAAAAAATATCCATTTATGATTTTAAACTATCTTACTACATGATAAGAAGAAAGATACTTTCTTAAGATGATAAGAAGCTTCATCTAAATTGATAGCCATCATCATCAAGGATGCCCATTGTCACCATATGATTCAACATTGTTAGTAAACTCTAAATGATACAAAAAAGACAAAAATATGAAATAATATTTACTAATATTTATAGATGATACAGTTGTTTGCCTGGAAAATCCAATGACTAACAACATTTTTTTAAAAAATTGACAATTGTTCTAATTTTCTTCTCGAAGTATAAATTTTTGAAAATTGCCAAGAGCTTTTTGAAAAAGACAAGTATCAGATGTCTTTTTTTATATTTCTAATTAAACTGTATTAGTGGTGCATACACATATCCATAGAAGAGAAAAGAAAAGCCAGAAGATCAGCATATCATAAGAGTGGTGTTTCAAATAAATGCGGGACTTGATTAATTAATAAGTGGTTTTGGGAAAAGCAGATATAGTCTGATTATTAACCAAATCTATCACCCCTTTGTGGGTTTAGATAAATACTGTATATTTTCTGAAATACATCATATTGTTAGGGAGTATTTGTAGAGCTAACTTTGAACCATGCATTTTTGAGGTGCTTCCAGAAGCCGATGAATAGTTTAGGGAGAAGGTACACTAATTCTATAATAAGGATTCTTGACATGCATATTTCTCCCTGCAGTTCTATCAATTTTTGTTTTATGTAATTTGAGGCCATGATTTGTGATGCATGTGCATCTATGATAAGTATATCTCCTTTCTATTTGGTTCCTTTCCCAATATATTATACCAGTCCTTTTTCAATTTGATTTTTCTTTTTTTTTTGCCTTGAATTCTATTTTGATCATATATTATGAAGTTACCTCAACTTATTTTGTTCATATTTGTCTTATACAATATATCTTTTACTACTCATTTATTTTAATCAATTCTGAATTTTTTTGTTCTAAAGCTTTCTCTTGTAGAAAAAAAAGCATTTCTCAGTCCTTTTAAAAATGCAATCTGATCATCTTAGTCTTTAGTGACTTTAACTAACTTACAATTATTTTAAAGGTATATAAGTATTTATTCCTGTCATCTTTTCTCAAGTGCACTGTATATTTTGGGGTTTTTTTTTCTACTTTTCATTAGTACAAATTCTCTTTGGTATTTAAAATTTATGCATTCTTTTTAAATTTTATGGGAGATTCCTGAACATAAAATATCCATACTTATGAAATTTATTTCTACTAAACATAAATATAATGACCATCCCTATGTACTAACTACTAACTACTTAGAAAATGATACCTAAAGATTTCCCAAATAATTCCAATCAAGATGGCAGCATAGGTAAATGCTATACGTGCAACCTCCCATAACCATGTCACGATTACAACTAAACCACAAAACAACCATCATTCAGAACCACCTGAAATCTTACTGAACAGAAGTCCTGTAACTAAGGATATAAAGAAGTCACATCGAGACTAGTAGGAGGGATGGAGACAAGGAACAGGCTGGTCCCATGCCCACATGTGGAAGTTAAAAATTGGGAGGTATATCTCAGCTTCCAAGGTCCCTCCTGAGGAGCAAGGGATTCCAGCCCCAAACCAGGCCTCCCAGCCCAGGTTTCCAGTGCTGGGAAGAGAAGTCCCCATAACTTCTGGCTGTGATAAACAGTGGAAATTATCACTGAGTGAGACTGAGCGCTCCTGGAGTCCAAGGTGTTCCTCTTAAAGGGCCCGTGCACGAACTTACTCAGACTCACACACTTTGAGCTCCCATGCTGGGGCAGCAGCTCAAAAGGTGTCAGGGACATAAGGGGAGGAACTGAATTGTCTAGCTTCAGGTGAAGGCTGGAGGGGCACTTTTCTCCCACACAGAAGTGCTGGTAAGAGGTCATTGTTCCCTCGTGGAGCCCTCACCCAACTGAGGCAGTAGGCGGGTTCCATTTCTGAGTCTCCATCAATCTGGCTATCACTGTTCACCCTGCACTGCTTATTCCCTGAGATACTGTCCCACCTAAATTGCCAGCCCACTCAAGCCATCTCCAGTGGCTTTCCCTTACAAACGGCCTGTCCTGGCTCGTGCTGTGGTCTTTTCTAAAATTTTTCAAACAAGTACCATCTGGCTTTGGCATGCCCCATACCTCTTGCTAAGTCGTCCCAGGCCCAGTCCTAGCAACAACCTGCCTTGGTTCATAGCTTTGCCTCTCACAGCCACCTCCAAGCCCAGCACAAGTAATAGGCATCTGCGGATCCCTTTGTAGCACATGCTCATGGTCTGGGCAAGACAGAGATGGCAGCTGACCTTGGCCTTCATCTCTTAGGAGGAATCAGAGCCAGCAAACCTACAGGACAGCTTCAGACCATGCTGAAGTACCACCCAGCCACGAGTGACACACTTAATGGGTGGACTCAACATCAGAGCCCTGCTTAAGCAGTTCCTGTTCTGTGGGGTCAACCCCTGCATAGCAGATCCTTCATGATGGCCAGTCAGTCCTTGAAGCCTATCAGCCTGGGAGTAAATTAAGGTGCCAGAAGCAATGAAAGTTCAACTACAACAGGAGGGTGCACATAGCCCACACAGGGAGCCCATGTAGAACATCCAGCTCTGGTGATAGGGGAGGCTGTGCCACTGGGCTCTGCAGAATACTACTATATAAGGCCACTCTACCAAGACTGAGAGATATAATAGCTCTACCTAATATGTAGAAACAAACGTAGGGAGGCTGCCAAAATGAGGAGACAAAGAACCATGGGCCAAATGAAAGAACAGAACAAAACCCCAGAAAAAGAACTAAGCAAAATGGAGACAAGCAATCTACCAGACGCAGAATTTAAAACACTGGTTACAAGGATGCTCAATGAACTTAGGGGAAGAGTAGAGGAACTTACTGAGAACTTCAACAAAGAGGAAACATAAAAATGGAAATAGAAAACATTTAAAAAGAACAGTCAGAAATTAAAAAATACAATAACTGAAATGAAGAATACATTGAGAAAATCAACAGTAGAGTAGATGAAGTAACAGGTATAATCAGCAATCTGGAAGGAAAGGAAGCAGAAAACATCCAATTAGAACAGTAAAAAGAAAAAAAATGAGGATAGTTTAAAGAGCCCTTGGGACAATTTCAAGCATACCAACATTTGTATCTTGGGAGTGCTGAAAGGACAAGAAAAAGAGAAAGGAATTGATAATCTATTCGAAAAAATAACAACCGAAAACTTCCCTAACCTGGTGAATGAAATAGACATGCAAGTTCAGAAAACACAGAGTCCCAAACAAGATAAACCCAAAGAGGTCCACACCAACACACATCATAATTAAAGTGCAAGAGGTTAAAGACAAAGAGGGAATCTTAAAAGCAGCAAGAGAAAAGCAGTTAGTTACCTACAAGGGAAGTCCCCTCAGAATCAACTGATTTCTCAACAGAAACTTTGCAAACCAGAAGAGATTGGCAAAAAATATCCAAAGTGACAAAAAGCAAGGACCTACAACAAACACTAATCAGCAAAGTTATCATTTAAAAGCAAAGAACAGAAAAAGAGCTTCACAAAAATGTTAAAGGGTCTTCTTTAAGAAGGAGAAAAAAAGATTAAAAAGATGAATACTAAAATGGCCATAGATACATGTCTATCAACCGCTACTTTAAATGCAAATGGATTAAATGCTTCATCATAAGACATATGGTGGCTGAATGGATAACAAATATAAGATCTTTACATTTGCTGTTCAGAAGAGAATCACTTCAGAATAAAGACATACACAAACTGAAAATAAAGGGGTGGGAAATATATTTCATGAAATTGAAACAAAACAAAACAAAAAGAACCGCTAAAACCCTGGGTTGCATGGTCTGTCTTGCTCCCCAGTTTTTCCTCCCAGTTTATCCACACACAAATGTGGGACCACTGGCCCACCAGCCGCCACCTTGCCCACCCTGGCCCACCAGCCGCCACCTTGCCCACCCTGGTCCTCCAGCCGCCACCTTGCCACAAGTCCTCTCCACCCCGGCTGCCCATCTCCACCCCTCCTACTGGCCTGGATGAATGTTTCTTCTTTAACTCCTTGGTTGTCAGACTTCCACACAGCTCAATTTTCTGGCAGTTCTGGTTGTTTTTTGTTTTTAAATTTGTTGTTGTCCTTTTGGTTGTGCAAGGAGGCACAGTGTATCTACCTATGCTCATCTTCTCCAGAAGTAACACTCTCTTCTTCCTCTTTTTATTAGGACACCAGTCCTATCAGCTTAGGGCCCCTCCCTTATAACCTCATTTAACCCTAATTACTCACGCTAAGGGTCCCATCTCCAAACATAATCGGATCAGGAGTTAGGGCTTCAATATACGAATTCGGGGAAGTCACATTCACTTTATAACATTCCCAATTCATATGTACCACTTAACTATTGCCACAACAAAGTTACATAAAAACAAACTCTAAATCTCAAACACGACTATTTATTTTTTTGCTCATGTGTGTGTGGTAAGGATGAGGATGATCTCCAGCTGGTGCTGGCTGCATGTGCGTTCAGGCTAAGGTTAGGTTATTCCACGTATCTCATTTTGGAGCCCAGGCTAACATATCAACAGGTACTTCGGGCATGCTCTTTTCAGGGCAATGAAAGAATGACAAGAACACAAAACCCAACCCCATAAGCACATTTCAAGCCTC
>PVJI01021429.1:0-27227 GCA_004026765.1 Micronycteris hirsuta
CTGAAATTTGTTGCAGCCAAGCAGGTCCCCTCACAGGCAGGTGTGCCCTATCACTATCTACAGGATTATAAACTCTGCAGATCTGTGAGGGCCCCCTGCTGGGTGCATATTTGCAGGGGAAAGAAGAAAAATCTCTAAAAGGGTCCTTTCTACCAGCCACTACAAGCTACACTGTTCCTCAGGCCCTGACCCACCAAAACTGTTAGTGGAGAAGGTACTGTCAGTCCCCTCGGGTCATTAAATGAACCACTCCTGGCCTTGGGCTGAGGGAAAGCCAACAAGACAGAACAGTGGGGACCAGCCAAATCTGAAGGAGACAGTCACAGACTGTGGGTCACTGTAGTCTTGAACAGGTTGCCTAGGGCCAGAATAGGACACCATCTGACATCACCAGAGCTAGACGCAGAAAGAGAAGACAGTGGTAAACATTGAATTCTGAGATCAATTCCAATATGGTCTTCATTATTTGTGTTATTTTCTTTACTGCATAGCTTTTTAACATTCATTTCTTTTCTTTCAAGCTTGTTCCTCTTATTTCACTAGTTTATTTTAGTTTATTTCAAATTTCATATTTTCCTCCTCCCTTTTATTATCTCATTTTGCCTTTCTTCCTCTTCTTATTTTTGTTTTAAATTTTATTTTTTCTCTTTCTACAACTTGTTCTATTCCACACGCTTACTATTTCTCTCCCCTCTAGCCTCTCAAAACCATTTTTCTTGTCATTAGTCATCTCTCATTCTTTTTCCTGTTATTATAATTCCCTTATTCTCTCCCTACCTTTATTAATCTTTGCTTGTTGGTTGTTGCATTTCTTCAATTTTATTCCTAAATCTTCACTATTTTTGTATTTCAAATCTCAAATTTTACTGTTGCCCTCTCCTACTCCATTTTTTCCTTCTTCTTGCCCTCTTTTTTTTTTTTATTTTAAATTTTACTTTTTCCCTAAGTCTGGTTTTCATTCCTTACTCTTACTACCTCTTCACTCCCTATCCTCTCAAAATCACTTTCTTTCTTGCCCTGGCTGGTGTAGCTCAGTGAATTGAGCACAGGCTGGGAACCAGAGGGTCCTGGTTCGATTCCCAGTCAGGGCACATGCCTGGGTTGCAGGCCAGGTCCCTGTGAGGGCCATGTGAGAGGCAACCACACATTGCTGTTTCTCTCCCTCTCTGTCTCCCTCCCTTCCCCTCTCTCTAAAAAATAAATAAATAAAATCTTTAAAAAAAAAATCACTTTCTTTCTTCTAGAAATCTCATAAACTTTTTTTCTTGCTTTTTTCCCTTCCTATTCCCTTTCTACCTATATTAATCTTTGTTCATTTGTAATTGACATTGCTGTGGATAAATTTCTAAAAATATACAATAAGCTAATAGTAATTAGCAAAGTTGAAGCAGTAATAAAAAACCACTGACACACAAAAGCCTTGGACCAAATATCTTCACAGGAGAATCTTACCAAACATTTAAAGAATTAATACCTATCCTTCTCAAACTATTTTAAAAAAAACTCAAAAAGAAGGAAGACTCCCAAATTCCTAATCCCAAAACCAGGGAAAGGCACAACAAAGAAAGAAAATCACAGACCAATATCTCTGATGAACATAGATTCTAAATTCCTCAAAAAAAAAAAAAAAAAAAAAAAAAAAAAAGAAAAAAAAAAAAAAATAAAAAAAAAAAAAAAAAAAAAAAAAACAATAAACTGGGTCAAACGATACATTTAAAAGTTCATACACTATGATCAGGTGGGATTTATTCTACTGATGTCAAGATGGTACAATATTCGCAAATCGATAAACATAATACACCACGTTAAAAAAATGAAAGGCAAAAATCACATGATCATATCAATAGATGCTGAGACAACATTTGATAAAATGCAGCATCCATTTATGATAAAAACACTCAGCAAAGTGGGAATAGAGGAAGCATACCTTAACATAATAAAGGCCATATGCAAGAAACCTACAGCCAACATCATACTCAATGGGCAAAAACTAAAAGTGTTCCCTTAAATCAGGAACAAGATAAGGGTGCCTGCTTCTACCACTCTTACTCAACATAGTAGTGGAAGTTCTAGCCACAAAGATCAGGAAAGAAAAATAAATAAAAGATATAGAATTTGGAAAGGAAAAAGTAAAACTGTCATTATTTGTAGATGACATGATAATGTACACAGAAAACTCTATAGCATACACCAAAAATCTACTCAACTTAATAAGTGAATTTGGCAAAATAGTGGGATACACTGTCAATATTCAGAAATCAATGACATTTCTGTTCACCAACACTGAAATATCAGAAATAGAAACTAGGAAAAAATCTCAATTATTATAGCAACAAGAAAAATAAAGTACCTAGGAATAAACTTAACCAAGGAGGTAAAAAACATGTACTCAGAAATTTATAAGACACTGAAGAAATTAAGGAAGATAAAAATAAATGGAAGCATATACCATGTTCATGGATTGGAAGAATTAACATCGTTAAAATGTCCATACTACCCAAAGTAATCTATGGATTCAACTCAGTCCTTTTTAAAACACCAATGGCATATTTCACAGATTAGAACAAACATTTCAAAAATGTATATGGAATGAAAAATCACCCTGAATAGTCTCATCAATCTTGAAAAACAAGAACAAAGTAGAAGAGATCACAATACCTGGTATCAAACTTACTACAAGGCCACTGTAGTCAAAACAGGCTGGCATGGCATAAGAACAGACACAAAGATCAATGGAACAGAATAGAGAGGCCAGAAATAAGCCCATGTCTCTACAGTTAATTAATATTTGACAGGAGTATACAATGGAGTAAAAATAGCCTCTTTAATAAATGGTGTTGGGAGATCTGGAATAGTACATGCAAAAAGAATTAAACTAGACCACAAACTTACACCATATACCAGAATAAACTCAAAATGGGATTAAATACTTAAAAAGAAGTCATGACACCATAAAAGTCCTAGAGGAAAACAGGCAGTAATATTTCAGATATCCCATGCAGCAATATTTCTATGAATATATCTCCTAGGGCAAGCGAAATAAAGGAAAAAATTAACAAATGGGACTACAAATTAAAACAAATTAAAAAGCACAGTTGAAGAATCCATCATCAAAATGAAAAGAGAACCAACTATATGGGAGAACATATTTGCCAAAGAAACATCAAAAAAGGGTTTAATCTCCAAAATATATAAAGAACTCATATGACTTAACACCAGGTATACAATCCAATTAAAAAATGGGCAAAGCTTGGCTGGTGTAGCTCAGTGGATTGAGCGCAGGCTGCAAACCAAAATGTCGCTGGTTCTATTCCCAGTCAGGGCACATACCTGGGTTGCAGGCCAGGTCTCCAGTGGAGGCCACGTGAGAGGCAACCGCACATTGATGTTTCTCTCCCTCTCTTTCTCCCTCCCTTCCCTTCTGTCTAAAAATGAATAAATAAATTCTTTAAAAAAACAATTAAAAAATTGGGCAAAGGACCTGAATACATTCTTTTCCAAGGAGGACATACAGATCACCCATGAACATATGAAAAGATGCTCGATATCACTAGACATCAGAGACATGCAAATTAAAACCACAGTGAGATACCACCTTATATTGGTCAGAATGGACATCATTCATAAATCAGCAAACAACAAGTGCTGCTGAGGACGTGGAGAAAAGGGAACCCTAGTGCACTGTTGGTGGGAATGCAGACTGGTACAGCCACTATGGAAAGCAGAATGGAACTTCCTCAAAAAACTAAAAATGGAACTGCCTTTTGACCCAGAGATTCTACTTCTTGGAATATACCCTAGGAATCCTAAAAGACCAATTCAAAAGAACTTATGCACCCCTATGTTCATAACAGTGCTATTTACAATAAGGAAAATAGCCTAAGTGTCCTTCAGTAAATGAGTGGGTCAAAAAACTGCTGTACATTTATACAATGGAATTCTATGCAGCAGAAAGAAAGAAGGAACTCTTTCCTTTCCTGAGAGCATAATGTAACTGGAGAACAGTATGCTAAGTGAAATAAGCCAGTTGGTGAAAAGCAAATACCATATGATCTCACCTAAAAGAGAAACCTAATGAACAAAATAAACTAGCGAGCAAAATAGAACCAGAGGCATGGACACAGACTGGCAGCGACCAGATGGGAAGGGGGAAAGAGATAAGGGTAGAAAGAAGGTGAAGGGACTAGGCAAGGAACATGTATGAATGACCCATGGCCATGGTCAACAGAATGGGGAATGAATGTGGGAGCAAGGGAAGGGCTGGGTGGAGGAGGGCAAAGAGGAAAAAATTAGGAGAACTCTAACAGAATAACAATAAAATATTTACTGAAAAAAAAATGACCAGTTTTTCCACTTATAAGCCTGCTATAATTTACTCACATTCTAACAGATTTGATTTTTTATTTCATATTGATTAAATGATTACAAAGTTATTTACATATAATTTACATTAGTTATTAATGACTTCGAAGGCATTGATTCTTCAAGGCCAGGAAGCAAAAACCCCTTGCAAAGTTAGTAAATGAGTGAAGATCACGATTGTTCAGATCACTATGTTGTCAGATTTCAAACAGTTATTTTTTAATTAACTAATTTACACAAGTACACTCATGGCCTTCAAAATTCAGTTTTTCATCAAATGATTACTGAGTGTCTACCGTAATCCAGATATACTCTTGGTGCTGATAGTACCTAATACAGAAAACAAAACATCTCGGCATTTATGAAGTTAAGGGTGGGAGAGAGTTGATACAAACATAACAAAATGTACAGTAACATATTACTTATATTATAAGTAAACAGTACGTTGTCTGGTTTTAAATTGCGTGGACACAAAAACAAGAAAGAGGGAAAGAGTTCCTGCAGGTCAGAGGTCAGGGGGCCACAGAAGACCACACAGAGGAGGTGATCAATATATAAAGTCCTGAAGGACATGAGACTGTGAGCCATCTGTGGGACATAGGAGGGAAAAGCATGCCAGGCAAGAGAAAATTGAATATAAAGGTCCTCGTATGAGAGTGTCTTCTGTGTATAAGGGATATCAAAAAATATTTTTGTCTCAACTGAAGAGAAATGGGTGCGGGGAGTTTCAGATAAGGTATAGGAGACAAGATAATACAAAATCTTAGGGGTCATAATAAGAATTTAAGTGAGATGGGAGTAGAAGTGATTTTAGCTTTTAAAAAGATAAATCTTGCTGCAGTGTGGAGCATAAACTCTAGACACTAAAAGCAGAAGCAGGGCATTCTCTGTTTATTACTCTCAAGACACGCATCTCTGCCACTGGATGCATTTGCGCCTCTGTGTGCAATGGCCACGCGCTGTTATGGAAGATCAAGGGATTTCTGTCCAAAACCATCTTTTGAGAGATGTTCAAATAGGACCACTGACAAACTATTAGGAAGTTTAAAAATAAAAGGGGGTGTGTGGGTGTCAGATAATACATTGGCATCCCTGAAGAACAGATAGTTCTGTTCAAAAAATACCAAAATTTTGCATTCAAAAGCGCCCTTAAAAAAAACAAGTATTCTGACTCCTGTAGGAAATGACATAGAATGAACAGTCATCATAACTGAGTAATATGTACCAATGATCAAAAATGCTTTCAAAATAGAAATTGTGAACTAAAATATTTCTACTATCATAGAGTATTGGCAGAAAAGAGAGTTTTAAGTGCATTTTCAAAGCCAGTTTTGTATGCGGAAACTTTTTCTGTGTTTAGTTTCCTTTGGATATTGCTGTCTCATTAGTAAGCTCATTTTCAAAAGATTGATTAAAATTCGTCCTGCTTCTGGTCTGAATGCTTCCTTTTTCAGCAAGTCATAAAAACTGTGAAGTTATCTTTTTTCAGGTTTATATCTTACTGGTAATCTCCATTGAATTGATTCTTTTAGCCCTAGCTTTTATTTTCAAAATTTCCCCATTTATTAACTTTAGATTTAGGTATGCTTCTTTAAATTTCTATTTTCCTCCCCTGTCCTTTTCTAAGGAATACAACTTTGAAACCCCCTGTGGAAAAGGTAAGAATAGTTAATTTTGACAGAAGGTTAGTTAAAAATATGTATCTCTGAGAAATATCAATTCCTAGAAACTATTGTTCATAAAAACAGCTTGTATAACTTTATTCTGAGCTGTTTTTTTTAGCTTTTGAATTAAATACATTAGCTCTGACAAATCCTAAACATATCAAGGGAACAGTAGAAAACAATCTATAATTTATTTCATGCTGTCATTTTTTATATTATTGTCATTATAACTTTATAAACAGATCTCGTAAATGCAATAGCATGTAACAATTAACAGATGTAAATAAAAGTGTAAAAAAATAATGTAATGGATAAAGCATAGCTGCCTGTGAAATAATGAGATTAAGTTCCAACTGTTACCAAATAAAATTAGTTAATTGAATCGACAAACATTTATTTAGAACCTAAATTAAACGGAGGACAGTGATGACGCACGTGACCACAGAGCTGAACAATTTACCCTCTGACAGTAATGAGTTCACAATATCATTAAAGCAGCAGGTAAATATGAAAGCAAGTCTTAAGTGGATGCAAAATAATACATCACATGGTTATATATGACATGTCAGCTGCACCAATGCTTTAGATTTTAAAATACTCTGTATGCACTTTATATTTTGTGCCTTATTTATTTATTTGTTTCTTATATTAAGTTGAGACCCTTCCCCTCAAAAACTACATAATTTTCAGCTCACTTTAATCTGAGTAAAATCAGCTAATGACAATAAACTAGAGAAAGTGCCTGCACAGAAGATAAATAGTAGGGGTAGTTAATTAGAAATAGGATTTTACTATAGAGTATTTTACTATACAGTACTTCTAACGTAGAGAATATTTTAAAAATTATTTTTTCAAACATTTTATATATTTCTACCTTTGGTAGCATGACCTAAGTTGCACTTTTCTCTTAAAATATGATTCAGAAGATACTTCATGTTAACATGTCCCTAATTTCTACCCTTATTTACTATTGGACGATTTCTATTCTGTCACTTAATATTGATGTTCTGGGTTAGTATCAATCTCTTCTTGGAGACAGGCTGTGATATGCCCCACTTCCATATACAAATGATTACACTCAGGGTCAGTGTCATGAACTCCACCTTCGCAGGCGCACAAAGCCTCACGCTTACAGAGGCCTTGAAAGTCTTAATCATTTTATTTATTTTATTTATTCTTTCTTAAATTTATTGGGATAACATTGGCTGATAAGATTACACAAGTTTCAAATGCACTTTTCTATGATATATGATCTGTATGAAACTTCTGTCTTCTAAGCAAAGTTTGATGGGGCAGCGAAGCATTGCGTGAGCAGAGTAGATATATACAATCTATGTATCCAATGGTCCTTGTGGCTCCATTTGCATACAGAGTTTACAGGGCCCCATGAACACAGAGTGCTCCTGCTTGGGAGTTCAGCACCCAGTACTCAGTTGAATACAAGTAAGCATGTGTCTTAGTTAGCTTGGGCTGTCATAACAAAATACTGTAAACCAGATGGCTTACATAATAGAAATTTATTTTCTTACAGTTCTGGAGGCTATGAGTCTGAAATCAGGATGCCAGCATGATCAGGTTTTGGTGAAGGTTCTTCTCCTGACTTACAGACTTCTGCCTTTCACTGCGTCCTCACGTGACAGGAAGGAAGAGATTGACCCCGGACTAGGCAGAGGGAGAAGGAAGGACTGTGCATCTGTGGGTATTCTAAAGGACTTCAGTATTTTAATGAAGACATTAAGTCATTACTCTGTCTGTATAGCTTGTAAATAAATACTTCCTTTCCTTTTCACCAATCTCTGGCATTGAGAGAAGTCTTTCCTCTCAAAATGAACCTAGTGAGGTCGGGGGATGGGGAACCCCCGGAGGAAAAAAAGGAGGGTCCTTTTGGTAATAATATATCATTCACGCCCCCCCCACCCCCCGCCCCCATCTGTTCTGTAACAAATCTATTCAGGAAATGACACAAAAAGAAAGACAAAGATGGATCAACCCATAGTTCATTATTCTTTCAGTCTTTTCTTATACCCCAGTAAACCAAAAGCAGTGAGTATTGGTAGAATGTGCACATATCAAGGAATAAAATAAAAACAGTTTGAATTAATTTTATGTAACATTTCTATTGTTCTTATAGGAACTAGGGCAACTTTTCCCTCTAACTTTCAGTCAGTACCCTACAGCTGTGTTTAATCCCACAACTCTATTCAGAGGTGGAGCGTCTAGGGGCTGGGCTTCTATTCTTAAACTTAAAGATTTTGATTTGTAATTTCTAGCCAGTTCAATAAAGCAAGAAGAAGAAATAAAAGGCTTACAGATCGGACAGAAAGAAATAAGCTCAACTTATATGTGACATGGTTGTCTACACAGAGAATCCTCAGGAATCTACAAAACAAAAATTCCTATAACTAATAATTTAGCAATGTTGCAGGAAAACTTATAAAAGCTAGTAAACATATAAAAACCAATTACTCCATGGACAAAACAATACTACTTAAATCACACTCTGTCCCTGAAAAAAAAGCACTTATATTTTGTAAAGCTAGCAAATGTGTGCAGGACTTGTATGCTGAAATTACAAAACACTGACAAATGAAATATAAAAAGATGAAAATAAATGTAAAGATGTATTTGTTAATGGATTGGAACACTCAGTGTAGTAGAGATGGTAATTCCAAATCGATATACAAGTGTAATGAAATTCTTGTCAAAATGCCAGCAAGAATATTTAGTAGCTAAATCATGATTACTCTAAAAGTTATCTGGAAATGTTGAGAAATTAGATAAGCTCAAACTGTTTTAAAAAAAAAATGGGAAAAGTGAGCATGTTAGGTGGGAGTTTAGGAGAAGAAGGAGGGGTGGGAGGGGTCCATGGTACTTGCAGAAAAAGCTCAAAATTAACTTGATTAACTGCCTCTGGCCAAGAATCTGTTTTTAAGAGGATAACAAGAGGTGGTCTGGAGCAAGATAAAAATCTGAATTAACAGACCTCCACCCTTACTTATGTTTAGGAGGTCACACCCTCCCCTGGAGGAATACGCCCCGCCTTCTCCCACAAAGTTAATATGCAATTCCCTCATCCCAAACCACAAATTATACAAATCCTCAGGACAAAGAGACTGAGTGCCTAGGCCCAGTCTCTTCCTTGAGAACTTATCATTAATAAACTTTGCTTACATACTAATAGGCTTGCTGATCTATAATTCTTTAGTGTGTCTGCAAGAAGAACTGAGCCTCCCACAGCATTTTGAATCACTCTACCTGATTTTAAGATAGCATATAGCTACAGTAATCATAGCTGTTTAGTATTTGTCCAGGTATAAGCAAATACATCAAAAGAACAGATTAGAAATCCTAAAAATCATACATAAATGATTTTACAAAATTATAATATAAAATTATAAATGCAACTTTTTAAAAATGGTCCTGGAACAAATGGAAATCCATTGGAGAAAAAAAAAGACACGTTGATCCAGAACTCATGCTTTATACGTGGACTTGAATAAAAAAAATTATAAAACTTTAACAATTAATAGGAAATAATCTTTGGAATTTAGGACTAAGCAACGTTTTCTTATTTGTTACCAAATATATTACCCACACATAGAAAAATTGATAATTGCACTACATTAAAATCTTTGCTTTACAAAATATCCTGTTAAGAGATTAAAAATGCAAGCTGTAGACTGGAGAAATAACCACATATCAAAAACAAAACAAAACAAAAAAACAACTAGGATTTACAATATAAAAATTGCTCTAAAAAATAAAGTGATTTTAAAACAATCCATTGAGAAAATAGGTTTAAAAAATGAGATATTTTCTTAGGATGTGGAGATAGAAAATAAGCACATGAAAAGTTGTTCAACACCGTTTGGGAAATGCAAATTGAAAATGCAATGAGATATCACTACACGTGTGTGAAGACAGATAAAATTACAAAGAAATATAGAGGCAACGCTAAATGCTGGCAAAGATATTCAGATTCTAGATCACTCACATTGCTGCCATACATTTCAAAATGCTCTTGAAAACATTTTGGCAAGCAGTCACAGAAAATGATAAACACAGGAGCAGCTTCCTGGGATCTCTTTCTTAGCCTGTTGGTAACACAAGGTTTAAGTCAGTGACAAAATTTAGAATCAAGGATTGGTAGCAGCCTCAAAGGATCCTGAGCTGATGGGCTCCCCAAGATGTGCAATGAATTCAGGGCGTGGAAAGCAGTCAGTGTCCCCTACTCACCCTGGTTTAAGCTGCTTCTGTGGCAATCAATCTTAAGAGTCACCACGTCCTGACTTCCTGCTGTCTACAAGTCCTAAAGCTTTGGCAGGCTGTGAAAGAGGTTCCGTTCCAAGATAGAAACATAGGAACCTCCTGAACTCACTTCCTCTCATGGACAGAACAATCTTCGGTACACTGAGAGCAATTTCCTTTGAAAGAAATCCTAGAAGGGTACTACTTTTATTAAGGTGATAACTTCATAAGGTATATGAATGTCTAATCACTACATTGTACATCTGAAACTAATATTGTATGTCAACTGTCCCTGAAAAAATGAATTAAAAAAAAACAAAAAAAACAAAGGTAAGAGGAAGGTCAAAAAGACCCTGCAAAATTAAAACCAAAGAAAAGAAATTAAAAATCTAGAAACTAGCTGTGCCACTCCTGCGCATCAAGCAAACAAGAAAAAACATCTGCATAGGAAAGACTGAGACACACCCGCTGACATTAGCCCCATTTCCAGCATAGTGTCATGGAAACGGGAGGAAACTCTCAACTCCCAGCTTTGGACATCTAGCACCCCAACTTTTAAGACTCCACCTGAGGGTCAGGCTCCCAGAACACCTTGTTCTGAAAGCCAATGGTTTTCATCCCTGAGACCTACAAGGCTATAATAAACCTATAATAAACAAAGAAGCATTCCTAATGGGTTCTTGATGACTCACCACCCATGGGTACTCCCCCAGGGCTCAGGGTAGAGGGAGCAGGCAAAGAGCCCACATCCCAGCCCCTCCCTGAGAAAGGGATGTCTGCACACTGTAAAGCTGCTGCTGAGGGTGAGGCTTCTGATTTAGCACACGCCTGGGCTTCGACTGCAATCCTCTCTGGAGACCAGGGAAACCAGCAAACACCACCTCAACCTTCTTACTTGAATCCACTGTAAATGACCAATATCTTCCTGGAAAAAGCTTGTACTCAATTCCTGTCACCCCAGCTTCGCAGATGCCACCCAAAGGATGAGCCCCAGGAAGACCTGGCTGTGATAGCCAATGGTATTGCATTCACAAGTCCCACAGGACTGCTCCTCCCCCAACTGTACATAGGGTCCAGGGCAGAGAGGGCAGGCAAAGATGCCAAGCTTCTATTTCCTCCCTGGAAGGGGCCCAAACAACACCCTTTCCCAGCTGCTGCCTGAAGGTCTGGCACCTATTCAAGCTGCATCTAGGTGTTAACTGCAATACTCCACTTTAAGACACTGACAGGTCTTGACATAACCTCAGCTACTGGAAGCCACTAAGATTAATGAAGGAAGCTTGAACAATCGCAAAGGTTTGAGAGGCCACCAAGAGCTAGGCTGAGCTGAGTGGTAATGTTTATGTCCCACAGAAGATTACTCCCTCAAGAGGGAGAGGTGTGGCTGTTTTATCTAATGCATGGAAGGCAACACCCAGATTCAGGGAAAATGAAGAAACAGAGAATAGGTTCCAAGCAAAAGAACAAGATAAACTCCAGAAATAGACTTGAATGAATACATAAGTGCTTTATCTGATAAAGAGTTCAAAATAGCCATAAAGAGATGCTCAGTAAGGTCAAGAGAACAATGCTTGACCGAAGTAAGAATTTCACCCAAGAGACAGAAAATCATAGAGCTCAGGAATAATTTTCCTCTGAAAAATTACTTGAAAAATTTCCTCTGATATGGTTACTCCCTGTCTCTCTTTATATCTTCTTACTGAAAGGGAAAAGCTTTCCCATGACACTGAGAGTATCCTAGCCAGCTGGGCCTTTCTGGATATGACATTTCATACCTCTGGTTCTCCTAAACAATTGCCTCTTTGTAGAGAAAAAGTAATATTTTATTTCAGGAAAATCCATGATTCAATGTCTTCTTGGTTGGTCCCTGATTAGAAGGAAAAATAAAGGGAAATTCTTAGGCCATCTGCGTAATCCAATATCTGGGAAACCATTTGGCTCATGGTTTTAATAATTTTCAATAAATAAAAGCATGTCAATATAAGAAACATCCAAACCTCTAGAGGATTTTTATAAGGGTTTATTTGAGCCAAAGGGACAATATATGACAGGGAGAAAGGTCTCAAATACTCTAGGGAATAACAGTTTTGCAGTTTTATTTTGTGCATTTGAAATTAAGAAGAAAAATGTAATGAAGATCTCACGAAGGTAGGAGAAAGCAAGGAGAGGATCAGATTACAGGATAGTTAAGATTCTGTACTTTCTCGAGGGATCTGAAAGCATGGTCACATGTTAGAAGAACAGGTTACAAAGGGGGCATTTCAAAGGTGTGTTAACCTAGATGTACAAAAACAATGGACAAGTCTTGATTAAGGCAAAGGTAAGGCTTTTACTAAAGAAGTTATGTGCCTGGGGAGTGACTACCCACCGTGGCATGCCCAGTCAGGAATTTATGATCAGATCGCCCTGTGAGGTTACTTCCCATACAACCCCCTTTTTATCTACAATCCAAATAAGAAAATAACTTTGGTGTAAACAAAATAAATAAATAAATAAATAATACTCCAAATGCCAAAAGTTTTCTTCAAAATAAAGAAATATTGGAGAAATTCATAGATTGTTTAAATCTACTAGTATTTAGTACATTGACATTCAGTGTTCTCATTTAGTAAAATTTGTAGTTCTGTAAACCAGACTAATCTTTATAAAACAAGTAAATGTATACTATATTTTTAAATAATGTTTTCCCTTTTAATGTAAATCAAAAAAGGTTTACATTTATTTTTCCTTCAATAATTGCATTTGAGTGAATATATTTGGTGATTCACCATTGGTATAGAACATATTTGGTTTCCTTTCTTGCAAGCATTGAGTTTCATTTCCTTTGGTTTTTCTTAAACTGTATCAGAAATAAAGCCTTGAAAACTCAATTTTCAATTACCAATGTAAGTGGAATGTCACTAAGGAAGTGAAAAGAAACTGCCAATAATTAAACTAAAATCATCCACAATAAGTGAATGTGCCAAAGTTTTTCAGAGTCCGAGTGATATGGCTAAGACCTATGAAACATGGAATCATTAAGAAGACATGCTAACATTTCTGAAAAAGAATAATTTTCTCAGTCTTTTAGTCCCCAACACGGATGTTAATTGCTTTTATTTACATTTGAACATTTTAAGAGGTATATGAAATTTACCTCTTAAAATGTTTACGTTTATGAAATGTGTCCTTAAGGAACACATAATATGATCTATTAAAGTTGTTTTACCTTTCAGGGTGAATGTCATAATAACACTTTACTGTTATGGTGAAAATAATTCTCTGCACTTGTACTTGAGTGTTATCAGGGCCTACATAACCAAAACATCTTTGCTGGAGAAAGAAGGACCATATATCCCTTTCTTATCTGCTGAGTATTGAAGTCTATATATAAAAGCAATAGCTTATATGTAAAGTAAACTGATATAGTGGGAAAATTTGGGCTATGGACAGTGTTTTCTCTCCTTTTCAGAAATTCTCTCCTCTCTACAAGCTCTTCTTCTATGCATTCTAGGTTTCTAATAGGTCTTATCATGTGTCTTGTGACACTGTCCTTCATAAGTAATCTAGATGTGGCTAACTTTGTCTTTGGTGGCATATTCGCTTCTCAAAAGTTCTTATCTTGTATATAATTGCTATACAGCCTGACCTCATTGTTGTAAATGTCTTCTTAGACTTGTTTGCACTAAAAACATAAAGAAGAGCATCACATTTTACCATTTAAAGAATCCATTTTTATTATTATATACATTTTTATTATTCCTAGAAATTCAGCAAATGAAGCTTTGATGATGGAATTTCAGTTACGCTATTGAATGGATTGGGAGAAACAGTCCTTCATAACGTTTTAAAAATTATACCACATAAATAGCTGTTTATTTAACTTACCTCTAGGTTAACCCTGCTTTAAAGTCATATTCTAGTTCTCTCTGCTGTTGTATCAAATAATGTGATTGCTGTCTGTTCACTTAAAATTAAGACAAAGAAGGGAAAAAAGACAATGTAAGAGATTCAAATAATATTTTAAACGTGTTGTGATCATGTCCAACTTAATAGTGTATTCAAGTAGAAAAAAATTTAATTTTCCTTAAATCTTCATGACAGTGTTGCCTGGGAGTGTGTCTGTATGTGCACGTGAACACATGCATATACACAAGTGTTCGGGTGGTGGGGATGAGTGGCGTGGTGGTTTTGAAATCCCATGAAACATTTAACTGATTCATGCTCCCAGTGGTACTGGGGTGAAAGAGACTGGCTTCTGTAAGTGGTGGGGAAGCCAACGATCTCACCACTTCATGTTCGCAGATTCTGTTCTCTGTACTCCATCATCCAGCAGCCCATCAGAAGGCCAGATGCTCTGTGGGCTGCATCTCCAAAAATAGCTGACAGAGTGTGAGCTCCAAGGGCGAGAGCTACCTGAACGATGGGGCAGTCATAATCAAGCAGGTATGTGCACAGAAACAATCAATAGGTATTGAATTAATTCTATAGCTAAATAGAAAAAAATGCTACACTGTTCTCACATGTCAAAATGATAATTATAAGCAGGCTGGTAATTTTTGGAGTCAAAATCATTAATATCTGTACCCTTTAAAAATAGCAGATCATCGAATTTTTTAAAAATAGAAATTTTATGGTAACAGGGTATACAACTTAAAATTATTGACTAAGTTCTAATTTCCTTGGAGGTAGTGTCATTCTGCTATGAAAAAATTTTATATATATAATTTATATGTAAACTTATATATAAATATATGCATATATAATTTATATGTATAATTTATATATAATTTTTTTCATATATTTTTATATATAAATTGGATGATACTTGTTGAGTGCTACAAAATATCTGGTACTGTTTTTCTCCAGTACTTCAATGCATGTTCTATCCCTTGTAATATTTTTAAAAATATTCCAATTTTTCATATGAAGAAATTGTGACAAAAACAAGGTAAGTGACTTATTCAAGGACCTATAACTAGGTAAGTTATATACAGAACTGAACCAGGCAGCCTGGCTTAATAATCTACTTATTTAATCACATACTACATCAATTTTTTCTTGCTCAATAAGTCTTGATCAATTTATCAAAGATAAAAACAATGATTTTAATAAACATACAATTTTTAACTATAGTGAAATCCAAAATTAAAACACTATACAACTGTCCTGGCTGGTGTGGCTTAGTTGGTTGGAGCACCGCTTCGTAAACTGAAAGGTTGTGGGTTCAATTCCTGATCAGAGCACATGCCTGGTTTGGGGATTCGGTCCTGGCTGGGGCACGTGTAAGAACAGTCCCCAGTCAGGGCTCCTAGATACGAGAAGCAACCAATCAATGTTTGTTTTTTACAGTGTTTCTCTCCTTTTTTTCTCCCTTCTTCCCTCTTTAAAATCAATAAGCATGAAGATTAAAAAAAAGAAAGCACTGGAAGGCTAGATCAGATTTAGCTAATTTTTTATAACATTTGATCAGTGTAGATCTCTTTCTCTTTCTCTCTCTCTGTCTCCTCCCCTCTCTCCCTCTTTGCCTTAAGTATATAGTTTAAAACAGCATTTATTATATGAATAATTATAATTTTAAAGAAATATCTCTGTCATTTTTACATAATATAGTTTTTATTTCCATTTGTTGTAAAACAATCTGTTTATGTACAAAATGCTTTGATTTGATGACAGATAATTCGGGTCTATAGGAAACTCCTAAACATCCAGCAGTTTGCATCTGTATCAGACTTTAAATTGGGGAGAAAATAGTGAAAGCATTGAGAAAAACCCTGTTACCTCCATTTGAATATAAATTTTACTAGTTTAACTTTGTATTGTAATCCCACAATATTTATTTTCCTCTTTGATATACATACAGCAATTCATGTTTATTTCCATTATGTAAAACCTCTTTCTGCCAAATATTTCAAAATTATCCTCCTTCAATGGATATTAGGCAAGATGAGACCTCCAGGCAAAATATCATATGACGAAGAAAGATTCAGATGTTCTTGTATGAAAATGGGGTGAGGGCCACACAGGTGGAGTCTCGCTGTGAATTGTAACTGTGTCACTCTCATGGTGAGGGGATGTGGTAGGTGGGAGTATTGGAAGTATCAGCAATTATTTTCTCTTTCTAGATTTTATTTTCCATCTAATTTGAGGTGGGAGAGATTGGTGTAAATGAGGTGATTTCCAAAGTTGTGTTTAAAATTAATTCCTGTGATTTTTATATGATTTAATCTTACAGAATTTTTTCTTTAAAAAAAAAACAAAAAAAAAACGGCCGTTCTCTAACAACAGGCAGCTGAGGCCTAGCGAGCAGAAATGGCTTCCTGAACAGAGCTTGCGTGATCAGTGACAATTACGTACTAGCCACTGGCTTCTTGATTCCAGTTCCAAGGCCCTTTTGAAATCTAGCAGCATTGTACATGCTTCATTATTTTAATTTTAGTAGTTTGATAGGAAGACTATTGCTTAAATTCAATTGTTGAGACAATTTCCTTTGGTTTTATATTGAGATGTTAATATTTTTACCATCAAAATTTAATGAAAGCTTTCCAGAATTATACAAACCTGCCCCAAGTCAATCATTTTATTCATCAATCCTTTACATGTCTTTCACTATACGTCTGTCATTGTTCCAAGTTCTTTGCAAACATTGCTTCATTTGGTTCTCACAACAAGTCTATGATGAAAAACTTATTATACCCATTTTCCAACTAGGGAAACTAAAGAACAGACAGTTTAAAAGAACAACAACTTGTTATTGAATAATTTTGTGCCTAAGGTCATAAGAATGGTAGGTGAAGAAGCCAGATTCAAGCTCAAGTAGAATGTTCTACAGTCCATGCTTGTTCAGAATGTAAGCAAGATCATAAGAAAACTTTATTAGAAAAGTTCCAAACTTTTCATTTAGAAATAATTTAAATTTTAAATAAATTTATTTTCCAATGACACAGAGATAGAGATATTACTTAAACTTAAAAAAGTGAATCTCTATATAGGCAATATCATACATGGCAAATATGACATTTGTGTCAAAATAGCATGTATGCAGGCACCAAATTACACTGTTAATATTCCATTCAGTATTAAAAGTTTCTAACATCTTAATGGATGTTTACTATATAGACCTACTCCATAAAATGGGAGAGATAACAAGATAAGGGTTCACAGGGTAAGATTACCTTGAAAGTGGGAAAAAGTTCATAGAGACTCTACTTTTGCCAATTCTATTTGATATTTTTTTAAAGTTAGGTACCCTGCTCATTTTTCAAAACTGTTAAAACATGAACTTTAAAATCAGGCAGCTTGAACTGAAGCATGCAATGAGGACTAAGTCCAGTTCTTTTCCCCTCTGGCTTCTTGAGGAGATGCTGTTTTCAGGAGACTTGGGAAGCCAGACCTCCAAGAAAAAAGGAAATACTTTACTCCCAAGCAAGTATTTATATTTCTCCTCTGATCAAACATTCACTTTCCTCAGCTTTGTTCTATAACTTGACTCTTCAGAAGCTGTAAAGATAAGATTCTTGAGCATCCCCTGGAAGTTCATCTACAACCAATAGGAAAAATTAGACAACATAAAATTGGACTTGGTCGTCTTTGTCGTTTTAAAAATTAGTTATCAAGGAAATGTTCACACTACAATAATATGCATTTTTTTAAAATCTGACATTTCAATTCATGGACAGTTAAGATATTTATAATTGAATCTTAATTCTATTTCTTTTTGGCTCATTAGGGTTACAGAACATTTGGTCACATATTACTTCCTCATATTTGTTAAAAAGTTGCTATGTTTTCTCTATTATTCTGTGCTCAACTGAAAGTTGAAATTTCTAAGTAATAGCATATATTCAACCAAAACAGTTCTCCACCAAAAATTATTTTAAAGTTCATGTAATTCATTGTATACATTATATATAATGTAATTAATTATGTTGTAATTCAACATCTGTGTAAACTACAAACGATCACCCTCAAAAGTTCAGTTATTATCCATCACCTGACAACTGACGCCCTTCACCTCCTTCATCTATGCCCCAATGCCCTTCAGGTCTGGCAACCACCACTCTGATCTATTCTCCGATTTGATGTTTTTTTGTTCGTGATTTTGTTTTTGGTTTTAGATTTTACATATAAGTGAAGTGATAAGGTATTTGTCTTTCTTTTTGTGGCTTATCTCACTTACCATTATACTCTTTAAAAAGATCTTTTACGATTTTGAATATCTTTCCTGAGCTTAAAGCATTTAAACATTCCACTGAGTACAAAGTATTTTGGTGTGATGCTCATAAGAGATGCATTAAGTCAGTGATAATATGATTCTATCATGTCATTAATGCTTTCATTAAAGGCAATAAATCCTGCACTATGACTTTAGTGTGCTTAGTGTTTCTTCCAAAATGCTATTACATTTTTTTATGATCTTGTGAATAAGACATTAAAAAATACATGTTCTTAGTAGAAAATTGAAGGTAATAAATGCTAAGGAGATGTAAATATCACTTTTACATGACTTAGCTATTTTCAGAATTTTAAACTTGTAAAATGAGAAATATTTGAAAGAGTCTAAACACCCAGCAAGCAATACTAGAGTGTTACTATCTAACATCTTAAAATTTAAATAGATTAAAGAGCTGCTTGTTGAGTAGACTTCAGAACTTGCAGTATAGGAAAGATATACTTTATATTAGCCAGTATTTAAATGTTTATTAAAATTAACATATGTTGCCCTAGCTGGTGTGACTCAGTGGATCGAGCACGGGCTGGGAACCAAAGGGTCCCAGTTTGATTCCCAGTCAGGGCACATGCCTGGGTTGCAGGCCAGGTCCCCAGTGAGGGCCATGTGAGAGGCAACCATACATTGCTGTTTCTCTCCCTCTCTTTCTCCCTCTCTTCCCCTCTTTCTAAAAATAAATAAATAAAATCTTAAAAGAAATTAACATATGTTTATCCATGTTTAACATAGTGATTATTAAGAAAACAAAATTTCAAATATTAGGAATTCAGCAAAAAGATGATTTTGTTCACTTTCAGTTCTTTGCAGCATAGGTCTAACAGTCTCACTTGAAGAGTTAATTTATAATTTTTCAGGAGTATGCACTTTTCTTTGACTTACTATTCTCTATTGGATAGCATATTTTGCAACTCTTTGAAGATTGGTCTTTGCCACGACCTGCACAGGGAGGAGGTCCCTGAAGGGTGCAACAGGAGATTAAGAAAGACAGACACAGACACTTTAAGGAAAAGCGGGGACCAGGTGGGACATCATCCTCTGATGGAGAGACAATGACCCTGAACATGGTCTCCGTGTTTATTTTATCAGGAGTAGTTGGCTAAAGCTCAAGGACATTTCACAGACTCAGGGAAAAACTGCAGGCATAATTGCTTCGTTTCCCAGGCTAACTAAATGATAAATATTTCTCCTGCAAAAGTCACAGGTACATACAGCTAAAGCTTGCGATTAACTATTTAACTATCTCCTTCTTAACCCCTGCGGGTTCCGGCTGTTTGTCGCCAGCCTTCACTGTCCTCCACGGGTATTAACTTTTAGAACAATTATAGTAGTACAAATTATCTTTGTACAAGAGCAAATCAAATAAATTTTGTTCTATAGAAATGAAAACTTTTTATACCTGTTAAAAAGGTAATTCCAAAGGTTACATTTTTACTGTCCTACTGGACATTAACATGTTTTTAATCTATTTATTAATCTTATTCCAGTGTTCTTTCAGTGCCTATAAATAATTTAATTTCTCCTACACTCCTTTGAACCAGTATGTCCTTCTAGCTGACGCCCTCATTAATGACTTAAATAAATCTTTGAAACATTCTTACATTTTTAAGAAAGGCACATTCTTTACCTTTTGAAAGTGATATTTTAACATGCTTTTGTTCATCTAATTCTTTTCTCTTTAAACAATATACGCTTCTTTGAGGCTCAGTCCTTCTAATTACTTATTATATCTTATTAGGTCCCCTTATAACTGCCTTTCCATCCCCTTTAGTATTTATCTTCAGTTATCTTCAATATTTTCAATTCCCTCAAAAACCATACTTTCTAAACTTTTTCCTCTTAAGTTCACCCTGAGCAAGGCTCCCACGACCAGTCTGTTTTAGGATTGACAAGCTAAGTGGGCCTTATGATCAAATGCGTAAGACTTTCTTTCTAAATGTATTTTTAGGCATGCATATAAGTGTTTCAATGCTCCTAATTATATAGCCCTTCCTTCTTGTTTTCCTCCATTTTTTGCTTGTTTCATTTATAGCTGTTTTTCTCATGTAAATCACTAGGTCTACTTGGAATTTATTCTAGTTTATTATGTGAGAAAAATGGGTTCAGTAATGTCATTTCCTTGGGTTGCCTCATTTATCCCAACACTAGATATCGATGGCCCATTTCCCCCATTGACGTCAGACACACACTGTGTGGCAAGAGGGAGGGAAGTCCGTCAATTAACTGCCAGGATTTCACAAAGTGGCATTTTTTCATATACCAAGGTCAGATCCTCATCCTTTTCCATCAGAAACCAATTGACCCAGGGATGGTCAGACTTTCAATGGTTGACTCACACTCTCTTGATGAGTAATGCCAGTTTACAATCATTCTGGTTTACTTGTTTACAGAAATGGATATATGCTTGAAGTAGGCAGAATGTCATAATGCTTCGTAGGGTGCTTCCTACCTCAAAATCAAGATAACCATGACATCTATTAGTAATCAGGAAGTTGTTTGATGTGAATGGAGCAAAACAGAGAGAATGGATAGCTGGAGAATACTGAAGTCATGGGGAAGTCTAAAGAAATAAGAAGTTTTTCTGCCACACATGTGAAAACACCCTGGTGACCAGCCCTATATTCAACATTCAGCCTTAATCGCTGCTGCCATTTTCTATGCTGTTGAACTCCTCTGTTGATTCATTCATTCTTTAAATAAATTAATATCATAGATCGGGATATAAATGTTCCTTTATATAACTGTTCCCCCGCAACTATCACACATTACTTTAATTAGCTGAACTCATAGAAGCCAATACTTTTTTTTCGTCAAGGCCTCTCACAATCTACTGTGTTCTGCTTACAGTGAAAATAGAAAACAAGTGAAAGTATTGCATTTGAAAGAGAATTTGCCAAGATGACAATTGGATTCCATATATTCAAGACATGGCTCATATGTCTAAATTTTTAATAAGTTCTACACATAATTGTATCTATTCCTAGTACTTTAAAGGTTCTTATGGCTTCCAATACTTCAGTTCATAACCACTGCTCTCATTTATTGAATTATCTTATCATCACTGTAAGTAAGGTAACAGTTGTATCACTTTTCATAGACTATGTCATTGCCAGGTTATGACTTGCTTCAGGGGCAAGTCATCTCAAGTTAAAGATGGTGAGGTATTTCAGACCATATTTTGGGATAAGGACAGATTTTATAGGCCAACTGGAAAGCTCATGTTTGTTTCCATGTAACCATCACTCACACTGGGCAGAAACCATGAATAGCAATGTGGTTATGGTTCCAGTTTGGGACAACATGTCCAGGAGTTCAAGCCACATGGGAGGCCACAGTTTCAGTTACACAGATCTACATCACAGCTTTGTGCTCATATTGAATGGGGGAAACAGAATATTCAAGACCAGGAATGGGAAATTAGCTCACTGAGTACTAAACTGACAGGCAGCTTTTGATCTTAGAGCACAGGCTGCCTAAGGATTGCCGGGTAAGTCTACCTTCTCAGGCAGATCATTCGGCAGTCTCTACAAAACTCTAGCTTCCTCTCTGGCCGTTCAGTAGTGCAACATATTTTGAACAGCCAATGTTAGCAGGAGTTCATCTCATTTTTAGGAAGCAGAAGCAATAATATATTGTCTAGTCAATAACTAATAAAAATCTTCTGTGAGCTCTTATATGGCACAGATATAATTCTCCAAAATTAGCCTCTTCTTTGAACATGTGAGACTTACATTTATGAAAAATACATGGAAATTGTTACTACCTTGACCTTAGACCATGCAAACAAACTATTTTTTGGAACGGATTCATTACTGAGAGTGGAAGTGTGGGAAAACATCTTATCAGGAGACAGAGCCACCAAAAGAACATAGACTGGATAAGTTCTCACAGTGGTTTTTGAGTCCAATATTATAAGAGTTTACAATGTAGGGCTTCGTTATTTTCTTTATAGTCTCACATCTTGTTACTAAGCTATATATTTTATATTTATGCACACCTGACCAAAGTAGGATGAAATAATATGTTTGGTTTCCCTACTTTCTTTTTCTATATCTCTTATTGGCCAAATAATTCAATCAGGAGAAACAACGTGCCTTTGTTTTTCAACCGAGCTATTTTCTTTTTGATTGCTTTGGTCCTGCAGACCTAAAACAAATCTTCTCTGGTTCTTACCAATTGTTTTTGCTTTCCTTTTATTTGCTTCATTACATTCTTAAATTGATTTCTTTTGTCTATTGTGTACATTCTGTTCCGGTCTTTTATTTCTCAAAAATAGTTAAGTGGGTGACAACTGTAAAATAAAGAAGATAATTTATACCTATTTCCTTTGTTTCAGAGTTTACCACCAACTGTTCCCCCACTGCATCAAACTGTCAAATTATTCACTTTGATGTCTAACTTAGCATTGACAGTGTTCAGGAAAATGGTGTTTTTGCTGAAGGTCTCTTGTTTGGGCTGAACAGTAACTGATGACTTGATTTTCACTGCTTATTTTGTCCTCTTGTTGATGAAAATATGAGAGTTCTATTTGTTGAAGTTAGTGTTCTATTTGTTGAAGCTGAAGTTCAAACTCTAGCAAAGGCAATCTATGTTCTGACTGAGTCAATCCTCTCACCCATTACAACCCAATATTCTACTTTTAACATGAAAGTTTTCTGAAGTAAAGGTCTAAATTTCCCTTATGATTTCACCAGAAATAGTCAGGAATTAACTCAAATAACAGCTTTTCAGCTTGTTTTAATAATCACAAAATATTATTTCATTATATCAATTCAGCCACTAGTGATCTACTACAGGTCTCAGTATTACTTAGTGGTTCATGTTATAAGCTCTGGTGCCAAATCGTATTAATTCAAATGCCTGCTCAGCCACTTGCCTGCCTTGTCCCTTCAGTAGCTTACTTAAATGCCTGTCATTTACTATGGAAAAAGTCCTTCTTCACAGGTAAATGAGATTAAACCATATAGAGTATTTAGAATAATTTCTTTCTTTTTTTTTTAAGATTTTATTTATTTTTAGAGAGAGGGGAAGGGAGGGAGACAAAGAGGGAGAGAAACAGCAATGTATGGTTGCCTCTCACATGGCCCTCACTGGGGACCTGGCCTGCAACCCAGGCATGTGCCCTGACTGGGAATCAAACCGGCGACCCTTGGGTTCCCAGACCACACTCAGTCCACTGAGCTACACCAGCCAGGGCTAAAGTATTTAGAATAATTTCTAGCACATGCTAATTATAAAATAAAAGTTAGCTATTATGCACAAAAGAACATACCAGCTATGTCAGTATTTAAAAGTTCCTTCAGATATGATGTCTATTTCAATTATTGTTTTAAAGAAAAATAAAAAGCTTACTTGAACTATTATGTCCAGCATCAACATAGTTGACATCTTAGATCTTTGCCAAAACCTCACTTTTCTTAGAATATTGCTGTACTTCTTCTTTCTCCTTCTCCAAAGAATTATAATTTATGTGGAATTTGTTAAAAGTGACACGAGAGACAAGACAACTTGAACTTCCCAATCAGCCATGTCTCATTGCTCTAAGATTCTCCCCTTAGACATACACTAAGTCTTTAATCTCTCTTTCTTTCATAAATGGTCATCCAAACTCCCTCCCTTCCATTTTCTAAATTAGAGCAATTTATATTTTCTTCTCTGCTTACAGACCTGCTTAGAAAAATTAAAATATCTGTAATTATTAGTTGGAAGTTATTTTCTCTGTTGGCCTGAATTCTCTCGGCAATGATGCTGACAACAGACGTGGAGTACTGTCGACCAGAGGAGTTTACCAAGTCTGGGTGTCCAGTGGGGTCAGTCCGACACATAGGCTTGCAGTGGCCACATGGCTGGGCTATTTCCTCAGCCTCCTGCACATCCAGAGGTCAACCTGACGCTACATAGCCCAAAGTCCCAGGACAAACAAAACACTGTTATCAGGCAGGACATTCCAAGGGCTTAGGGGCTATCTTTCAGAAGCTAGTCAAGGACTAGCTAGACCTTTCTTTGGAATGTGAGAATTCCAACAACCCAAGTCTGCTGAATTAAGTCTTTACTGGGTAAATATGATTTACTCTAAAAGTGCACCCCCTCCATAATCTTAGTCAAAATAAATTAATCCACCTCTAAAGCAGAGGCCCTTATACATCAAATTTGTGAAAGAAGAGAAAATGACTAATTGCAGAGATTTTGATTTTCTAAACAGGTCTGTAAACAGAACAAAATATAAATTTATCTGATTTGAACTATTGGAGGGAGGGGGTTTGAATGACCGCTCACGAGAGAAAGAAATAGAGATGAAAGGTGCGTGACCAGGGGGAGAATCTTGGAGACGAAACACATGGCTAACTGGGGAATTTAAGTTGTCTTGCTCCCATGTATTGCAACTTTGAACAAAATCCATATAATTACAATTCCTTCATGAAAAGTGGAGTCTTGGGCAAAAAATCTAAGTTGCCAACCATGTTGTTGCTACATATAATGGTTCAAGTAAGCTTATTATTTTTCTTTAAACTCTTAATAATTGAGAATAATGGTGTTTCAAGGGACTTTTAAATCCTCATGTAGCTGGCATGTTGTTTGGTACATAATAGCTAACTTTTTTTTTATAATTAGCCTGTGTTAGAAATTATTCTAAATACTTTATATGGTTTAATCTCATTTACCAGTGGGGCAGGACTTTTTCCATAGCAAATAACCGAGGCATTTAAGTAAGCTACTGAAAGGACAAGGCTAGTAAATGGCTGAGCGGCCATGGACTTGGTACCAGAGCCCATGAGGTCAACCATTATAGTAGATTATCAATTGCTGAACTGATATGATGCATTAATATCTGAGTCACCCAAAGAACACATTCCCAGCTGAGGTAGAACAAGTCGATATCCTAACTTCTCTTTTCAGCTCTCATACTATTAATGTGTACTTTTCATGGTCTATATTGTACCATATATTTCACATTTTATTCTTTTGATAGGAGGTATCACTGTTTAACATCAGCTTCGATTGCAGTGCTGAAGTACTGTCAGGTACAAGCAGGCTGTGATGTTGGTTATGGAGAAAGTATGTGTTAGATAAGCTTCATTCAGGCATGAATGGTAAGTGCGGTTGGCCATGAGTTCAATGTTAATGAATCAACAAGGTATGTTAAATTAGGTATCTTTAAACAGTAGCATACATGAAATGTAATAATGTTTCACAGACACCTGACCCTACATTTCTTCTAGAAGCAATGATTCAGTATTTGCTAATTCAGTGTTCACAGTGACTTTATAGAACACGATTACCGTGAATAACCAGAATTGACTGTTTTTAAAGTACCACTGTATGTAAAAATATGTTAAAGTAATTATAGGGGCTAGGTTGCACCTAAACTGATCTTATTAACTCTCTTTTATAGTCTATATAACTACGAGGACATAGAAAACAACTTCTTGCCAATAAAGTAAAATTTTTACTTTACAATATTCTTAAATTTACTTAAAATGTACTTAATAAAAATTTTATGCAACTTGCAAGCAACAAAAAAGTTAGAATAATTTCTTTGTCCCTGAAGGAATTGTCTGAAATCTCCAGGTTCAGTCTGGCAAGTTAAATAAAATGAATAGATTACACACGGTGATTCTGAAGTGCAGGCTGACCATTAAGCTAGAACTTCCTACATGAATAGGAATTCACTGAACATATTTTATACAGTACTGTAGGAATGGAATTTCTTCAGCCCCAGCCTTTTTCTATTTTCCATTAAAGTGAGTAATTTTATGTCTTTGGAATTTATGTTTCCCTTTTTAGTGGATATTTTTAACTTTTATACAACAGAATCCAAAGTCTATCATGAATCACTAGCTTAAACACCAGAGCCATCATAAAAGGTAAGCCACGTGGGTGCAGAGGACTTGCTGCTTTTACAGGGCAGCGGTGGGGAGAGAAAGGTGAAGTGCACGAAGGAAGCCACGTAGCAGGGTGGTTAAGAGGATGAACCCAGCAGTCAGTTCAATCCCAGCATTAACTAGCTTTGTGACCTTTGGCAAGTTGCTGATATGCTCTTTGTTTTAATTTCCCCATCTGTCAATCAGTGCCATTAACATTATATATTTCACACAATTGTAAAAATGAAATTCTATGTAATGCACTCAGAATTGTACCTCGTAGTAAAAACTCAATGTGTGTTATCAATCTTTATTATCATTCAGCTCCAGCTGACTGTTTCTGAATGGGAATGCAAACCTGTTGTGGCAAATCACCAGATTAAAAAATAATAATAATAAAGACATTTAATATTTAGAGAAAAATTTCCAAAATGTTAAAGCATTTTGTAACCAAATACAGTATACTTGGTGACTCAATTGGTCAAGAGACTGATAATTAGCAACTATGTTCTGTTATAGATAAAAAGAGTCCTCCCAATGACTCTGTTTAAACATCTAAGTTAACTTGTATAGTAGACTATAGATGGGAGAAGATGTTTAACTGTTAGGAAGGATAGATAGCAAACCAAGGCAGAAGTTCAGAGGGAGACATGTTTCACTCACTAATTCATCAGTCCTGAGCCTGGTCAGATAAGATTGCCAGGTGTTCTAAAAAACCATAATAGCACAAGAGGCAGGGAGCCCTTGAAATTCTGTATGTATCGTTTCCACTATCTGGAAAAGAAAGCTTTTGAAACTGTTTATTAATCACAAGTTCTGGAGAGGGGAGGAGGAAGGGGAGCCTTGAAGTTGGCTATAAGCATACGAGGTCTGTCCAGAAAAAGT
>PVJI01021430.1:0-27107 GCA_004026765.1 Micronycteris hirsuta
GTTAGCCCCGCACGGAAGCAGCAGCGGCTGCCCAGAGTGTGGCGGTCCTGGTGGTGGGGTGTGGACTGGAAAGGAGGGGCGGTGGGGACGGGCGCCCAGTCTGGCACCGGCACGATGCCTAGCCCGCAGGAGCTATAAGCAAAGGTTATCAGTCGGACTGAGCCTGAACCAGGCAAGTACTGCTTCGTGGGGAGCTGTGCCTTGTGGGGTGATAGGAGTTACAGAAAGGGGTGCAGTGGGCCCTCCAGCTGAGGGTTGGACATGTTGGCTTTCCCAAGTTTGTGTTCCTCATGCTTGTAGCCCAAGGTTCTGGGACACATGCTAGAATTCGGGCTCGTTCTTTGTCTCCGTAGCCAGCAGAGCAGCGTTGTGTGGGCAGGCGGCCTGCCAGCGTGAGGGGGATGTGGGTTTGGGCATGTCTTGGCTGTGTAACTCACTGTGTGACTCCGAGCTAGTCACTTCCCCCTTCATCCTGCCCCTCATCGGTAATGTGGTACCTTATTCCAGCTTGCACGGGGACTGGATGGCAGAACAATGGGGCCTCTTCTAATTTTCTTACTTTTTTCAGAACACAAATTCAGTGCCAGGTGGACCAAAGTCATGGGCACAGCTGAATGGAAAGCCAGCAGGACACGAAGGTGGTGAGTGAGTGGGGGGCGCTGGGGTGACTGGGCAGGAGGGATACGTGCCTTTTTGGTCCGTTCTGGTTGGGTCTGGTTTGTCTTTGGCCCGAAGCTTTGTGGAGTCTCCCACCCGGGAGTCGCTGCTCTATGGGACCCCTGCCTTTGCGCCGGGTGAGGAAGCGCTGATGTTGAGAGCGTGTCAGCTCTTGGATTTCATTGAGTGTTGTGGCTAAAACTTCACTCCTGAGGGGTGTGGAGGGGGCCTGGGCGGCTGACCCGCCACTCTGTCCTTCGGCTGCGCTGCTGATGAAGTACGCGTTACCTCCTCTCTCCTGGGACCACTGGGAGGTCTCGTGAAGCATGGTGTTCACCTTGGCCTGGGTTTCTAAATCAGCCAGCCCTGCGGACCGAGCCGCCTGCTGCTGGGCGGTACTGCAGAGCATTCAGAGGGCTGTGTGGGATTTGTCGCCGTGGGTGCCGGGCCTGACACAGAGCACGTGGAGTTGGGGGCGGCCAGCTAGCTGCTCTGGTCCTTCAGTAGGGGAGGTGAGGGACAGGAGCGGAAGGGGACATTGTTCAGCGTTCCACGTAAATGCTGAACAACAGAGGCAAATGGCTTCCAAGGCCGGGCCAGAGTGGTGGGGCTGGAGCAGAGGTCACCGGGCTTTCTTCTGGCAACTGGCTCCTGTCAGAATGCAGGCCCAGAGTTAACGGGCATTTTTAGAGGAGCCAAAACTCCAGATTTTTCTTTTTTTAAAGATTTTGTTTATTGATTTTTTAGAGAGAGGGGAAGGGAGGGAGAAAGAAGGAAAGAAACATCGATATTCAAGAGGCGCATCGATCAGCTGTCTCTCACACGCCCCCAGCCAGAGTCCTGGCCCCAGCCCAGGCGTGTGCCCTGACAGGGATTGAATGGTGACCTTTTGCTTTGTAGGTTGGTACTCAGTCCACTGAGCCACACCAGCAAGGGCCAGATTTTTCTTTTCTTTTTTAATTATTTTTTAAAGATTGTATTTATATTTAGAGATGGGGGAGGGAGGGAGAAAGAGAGGGGGAGAAACATCATGTGTGGTTGCCTCTCACGTGGCCCCCACTGGGGACCTGGCCCGCAACCCAGGCGTGTGCCCTACTGGGAATCAAACTGGCGACCCTTTGGTTCACAGGCTGGTGCTCAATCCACTGAGCTATACCAGCCAGGGCTTCTTTTCTTAAAAAAACAAACAAACAACTTTATTTATTTTTAGAGAGAGGGGAAGGGTGGGGAAAAACATCAGTGTGAGAGGGAAACATCAGTCAGTTGCCTCTTGTATGTGCCCCGAACCTAGACTCCAGGCATGTGCCCTGACGAGGAATGGAACTGGCGACCTTTGGTCAAGGCCAAACATCCCAGATTTTTCTGTGTGAGCTCTGCTGACTTTTCCACATTAGCTCAAATACTTCCAGCACACTGTGCAAACCAAACCTGTGCAGCCCCCTGGGCTGGCTTGGGGGGGTGGTGTGAGGGTGGATCTGGAAAGCAGCCCTGGCTGCCTTGTCCGCCCTCTGCCTTTGGCGTGGCCATGCCAGCCAAGGCTTTGCCAGGCGTAGCTTTTATTATATTAGAAAAATAGCTGCAGGTCCCGTCCTGCCTTCCCTGACCTCCCCCATCCCCTGCCCAAAGGACGTGTCCCTTCCAAGTTGGAACCACGGGGTGGTTGACAGCCCGCTCCTCAGTGTCCAGGAGGAGCGACACACCAGTCAGTGTGCCAGCAGAGCTGTGGATACAGCCCCAGCGCTCCTGACTTCTAGCGGGGCAGGGAGGCTCGGGCCGGCCCCTGTGGGTTCTCGAGTCCCTGCGGGTGAGGAGGAGGAGGGAGGGCTGCGACAGGGTGGGCAGCACCCTCAAATCAGGTCTCTGCATAGGCGTATTAGTGAGCACTCACCGGACTGTTCACTGTGGTTGGCTTTCTGGAGCCTGGGATTTTAAGTAAATCAAATGTGTTTTTTTTTTTTTTTTTTTTAGATTGTATTTATTTATTTTTAGAGAGGGGAAGGGTGGGAGAAAGAGAGGGAAAGAAACACCGATGTGTGGTTGCCTCTCGGGCACTCGCTACTGGGAAACCTGGCCTGAAACCCAGGCATGCGCCCTGACTGGGAATTGAAGCAGTGACCCTTTGGTTTGCAGGCTGGCGCTCAATCCACTGAGCCACACCAGCCAGGGCCAAATGTGTTCATTTTTATGTAAGAACTACCAAGACTAAAAACAAAATAGTGTAAATGGGTACACCCCCTACGGAGAGCAGCTTGGCCCCACCCCTCAAGACACTGGACCCAGCAGCTCCACCTGGAGGGGCCACCCTGTCCAGCCCGCTTGTGCAGGGACACGTGTGCAGATGCACGAGGTCACCCATTACAGCATCACAGTAACGAAGATTGGAAACAGTCACGGAAGTGCCCATCAATTTATGGTGCTTTAATGAAATGCTATTTAGCTCCAAGTGGAAAAATCCATTTTCTACTGTTATGGCAATATCTAGAGGACATACTCTTAAACAAAAAAAATGCAGAATAGAATGGAGAGGATGTTACATTCGTCTAGAATACAGGGCGATGGAGAATACACGTCTGAATGACAAGCATACTAAAAAAGCTCTGGAAGGAAGCACAGGACGGGGAGGGGAGGGAAAGTGCCTGCCTCTTGAGGGCATCAGGAGCACGCAGATAGGACCCAAAGCTGGGAGGAAGGCTTCCAGCTTCACCTTTTTATGTTACGGCTTTTTCCGTTTGAACCTTGTGATTGTATTCCCTATCAAAAAATAAAACAATTCAGGAAGTAATTCTGAAACGCAGTCAAATACTCTGTAAATGTGCGCTAGCTCGTCTGGGAGATGCAGAACCCAGTAGCCTAAGAGGGGAGAGCAGACATGAGCTGAGCCCAGGCGGGGCTGCGGGAGACTCAGGCTTCTGGGTCCCCCTCCTGTGCTAGGTCACCAGTCCTCAAGGCCACTGGGCTGTGGGGGTGTGGGGGTGTGTAACCCCCAAACATTTTCGAAAGGACTCCTGCCCAGGTGATGGACTCAGCGTGGAAGGTGGTTGGTTGGCTGGTTTCATCTGAGAAGACCAGGGGTCCAAGTTGTGTGGTTGGGGCAGCGGCCACTAGAGCCTCATGGCGCGTGCGGCTGGCGCCTGCTGCGCCACCAGCGCCTCCACCTGGGACCTTAGAAGAAGCCCCTGATGTCACTGCCTGAGTTTCTCACAGCAGAGAACAGATGGGACGGGGACAAGGGATAGGTGGGTGAGTGTTACAGAGCATTGAAACCTTAGCAGTGATAGTACTTGGGTTTGATTTGAGTTCTTCCCTTTCTATCTGCAGAGGATAAGTTTAATTCATGCTTATAACTTCACTGCTGGTGAGGCAGGGAAAAGGTACTGGGCATTTTCTTTTCTTCTTTTTTACTTCAAATTACCTACCATATTTTATTTTTTCTACCACGTTTTTAAAGTAGGACTTTCATATTTCATCTTTCCAGTTCTTTTTTTTTTTTAATTATTATTATTATTTTTAAAGATTTTATTTATTTTTAGAGAGGGGAGGGAGAAAGAAAGGGAGAGAAACATGAATGTGTGGTTGCCTCTCAACGTGTCCCCTACTGGGAACCTGGCCCGCAACCTAGGCATGTGCCCTGACCGGGAATAGAACCGGTGACTCTTTGGTTCACAGGCTGGTGCTCAATCTGCTGAGCCACACCAGCCAGGACTCATCTTGCCAGTTCTTAATGCAGTGACTGTGGGAGTCAGAGCCCCTTCACAGCACAGTGGGGCTCCTTTGTGACCCTTGGAGACAGCCTCTCAGGCTCGTCACTGCTGAGGAGTGCGTCCAGTAGTGGTCCTGGCAGGTTTATCGGGCCCTGGACCTTTTTATTAAGTGGGATGGCGAATGAATTACTGCCTGTGTTTCAACTCTAATCCCACTGCACCTTCTGGCAAAGCTGGCACAGGTAACAGGACCCTGCGCCAGTGGTGCCGAGAATATGCCGAGGGGGGATTTCGCTTTACTGTCTACAGAGCAGGGTGTGCCGCAGCTGGGCGTCGTGCTGTGTGCCATGGCTGTTAATGGGGTGCAGTGCATGTGCTGCATGTTCCAGATGAAGGGACCAGCTCCCCACTCTGGACCCTTCACTGGGTTGTTTGTTCTGTCTTTTCCTGGGAGATGACCGCAGGTTTCCCGTGCTGAGTGCTGTGAGTGGGAGGTACAGAACGATGAAGACACTTCTCTAAAGGAGTTTTTAGTGTTGGTGGCTAAAGGAAAGAATGGGGAGATTGCTCCCAGGTTATAGCAGTAGAATGTTTCGCCTTGCAGGGCTGGAGGAACTTTGTAGAAAATGGCAAACTGGGCAGGTCAGAGAAATGAAGAGAGATTCGTGGGTGTACATCTGGGCCGAGGTCTCTGGTGGGGGGCACACCTGCTCTTTGCATTACCTCCACATGAAGGCACTGGACTTCCTTGAGCTGATCTTGCTGAAGACCGCTGCCCGGGCCTCTGGAAGGACCTCACTGCCTTCTGCCAGGAGCCAGGAGGGACCTGGGCTGGAGTAGCCACAGTACCTTACCCTGTGTCCTGTGCTTTTAGCCCCTGTTGGATATCGTCTGGGGACCCTTGGGGAGCCTAGTGCCTCTCTGACCGCACAGAGGCCGGCCTGCTGCAGCGCACTTCCAAAGCCTGCTTCCGGCCAGTGTGGCTCTCCGTACGCGGAGGTGCCAAAGCCAGGAACTGCTGTGCCAACCTCATGTGCTCCATAAGTCTTTCCGGTTTTCTTGACAGGTTTAAGGGGCTCAAGCCGACTCTTATCCTTCTCTCCCGAGGAATTTCCGACGCTGAAAGCAGCTGGAGGGCAGGACAAGGCTGGCAGAGAAAAGGGCGTCTTAGATCTGTCGTATGGGCCAGGACCAAGCCTCCGCCCTCAGAGTAAGTGAGCCGCGGCCCCTGTGGGGCACGTGTGGGGACAGAAGGATCGCCCCTTGTCTTCCTGCCTTCTCAGGACAAAGTGCGTGGGTTCTCAAAGAGCCGTTGCTCCATGCCTGGAGAGCACTGTTCATGACCCCCTGCCTGACCCTGTGTCTGCTGGACGCATTCCCCAGGCTTGTCTGGAGGCCGCGCCTTTCTTGGCCTTTGGGCCTCCCCAGCTGTCGTCAGATGGTTAGTTCTGCCGTGCTTGGTGCTCCCCACAGCGAGCCGGCCGGCCAGCCCTGGTCTCTGGTTCAGGAGCCCGTGCTCGGAGCCGTGGTCCCCAGACCAGCTGCATTCGTCAGGATCGCTGGGGAGTTTGTAAAGGTCTGGGTTCGCAGCCAGGCCCCCACCCAGCCAACTCAGTATGTCTGTTCTTCAGCGCGCTCCCTTACGTGGCCGCTCCGCACTGTCTCCGGGGCCCCTCTGGGGTCTGGCCAAGGAGTAGGCAGGATTGTGAGGTGATACTTGCTGGTAATGTTTTTTTAGAGGCTTTGGGTGGTTAGAGTTTAAGGTGTTTAGGAATGAGATTTTCTGTCTGTTCTCACTGGAGATGGAACTGGCTCTTGTTTTTTGGGGGGGGTTTGGGGATGTGCTTGATCAGGTCTTGAAGCATGAGGCACTTGTGTTTGCTTGCCTTGGTTACTCCCCGAGGCAGCGCGGGGACAGCTGGTGTCCTGTAAGTGAAGCGCGCTCTGCAGCTTTGCCGCAAACGCACCTCCTCAGTGGCCCCCGCCCGCTTACTCTGTCCACTCCAAGTAGGTCTTCAAGTTCCTTAGGCCAAGGACTGTAACTTTCTGGGTTTAATTAAGATGCCTTGTGGCTGGTGTAGCTTTCCACACCATGCCCCTCTCCTTTCTTGGAGAGTGAATAAAAATTTTATCCTCTACCAAAAAAAGACGAGTTGCTTTATGGGACTGTAAACATTAGAACTAGGAGAAGCTTCCGGGCGCGGTGCCATCTCCTCATTTGAGAAGATGAAAAAGTCGGCGGCCGGGGGTGGCCACCGAGAGAACACGTACAAGGACGGGTGGAAGAGCTAGAGTGGAACCCGACCTTGTGGCTCCTGTCCTTATGTCCCTTTTCTTAGGGGTCACATACTCGGGGACCTTGCGTGTTTCAACCCCTAACCGGAAGTTGACTGTAGAGGGGAGTCATTTGACTCACACCGTTCTTGGTCTGCAGTCCCCCCAGATCTTGCTGCACTTGGCAGTGGAAAGTGTCACCTGAAAAGGGAGTCAGAGAGGGCGGCAGTCTGTCCCCGTGCCCTGCAGGAGGGCCTCTGGCCGGTGCATGAGCAGGCAGGGGCCAGGCGGGCGGCAGGGTGAGAGCAGGTCCCGCCTTGTCTTACGAACCGGGGAGACCTCTGACTAGAGGTGCTGTGGCTGAACAGAGTTTGAAAACGTGTTAGAAGTCGCCGTGGCTTAATGTCAAGTCCAGAGCAGAGCACGTGTCGATCCTGCCTAGATCGGGTCGGTGTTTGCGGAGGAAATCCCTCAAGGCTGTTTCCCTCAGGGCGCCCGGTCCCATGGGCCGTGGGCGGTGCGGGTTCAGTTCGTCCGTGAAGACCACGTCTCGTTCACACGTGCCTTCTCTCTGAGTGGGCCTTGTTTCGTGTTTGTCTCGCAATCAGACTTCCCTCAGGAAGTTCATGCTCATTGGCCCAGCGTCTGCCCCACCTTTCCCCACAGATTTGACTGGTCGAATTGACTCCTCACTTTTTGGGTTTTTTTCTTGTTGTTTTTTTTTTGTTGTTGTTGTTGTTTTTGTTTTTTTGGTGAATGAGGGGGTCCCTTGACCTTCAGAACCTCATAAAATCCCTCCTTCCCCCTCCTCTTTCCTCTCCCCTTGTGCCCCCTTTCAATTTCCAGATGTGACGAGCTGGAGGGAGGGCGGTGGGCGAAACGTAATTTCTGCCGCGTCTCTGAGCGCCTCCCCAACTGAGCTGGGCAGCAGGAACTCGAGCGCGGGAGACGGAGCCCCCTCCTCGGCGTGCACCAGCGATTCTAAGGACCCCTCTCTCCGCCCGGCTCAGCCTGTTCGCAAAGGGGCTTCACAGTTCATGGGAAATGCATACCACCCACCTACATACCATGACATGCTTCCTGCTTTTGTAAGTCTTCAGAGTGTGCATTTTTTCCCATGAGGTCAGCCTGTTCACGTCCAGCAGAACCTGCTTCACGTGGTTGAGTGTCCACCTTAGGTTCTCCCTCCTGGTTCCACGCTTTGAGGTTTCCATTAATTTTGCGCTTTCTCTACCCCTTTCCAAAACCCAGGGGCCTCTGGCCTCTTTCCCTGGTGATGTGGACAGGGTTTCAGCCTTGGTTCTGTAGAGAGAGGAGAGGCAGGTTTTCCCCAAGACACAAGTCCCCAGATTTACTACAGCAGGAAAGAAATGGGGGAGATGGTGGCAGGATCGAATGGGAAACCCCAAGACTTTCTTGTTTCTTTTTCCCATTTTTCGTTTTCCAAAACCAATTCTGATGTGAGTGGACCTTAGATGTTGGGTCATTACCCAAAAACCCTATTCATTGATGTTATGTTTCAGATGTGTTCGCCACAGTCTTCAGAGAACCAGGGAACAGTGGAACGAGGATCTTTCCCCCTCCCCCAGCTCCGCCTAGAACCCCGCGTTCCTTTTAGACAGTTCCAGATGAACGACCAAGACGGGTAAGACCGTTGCACTATAGTCCCACACGTAGAGCTGGCCCCGGTGGTGGTGCGGGACAAGATAATGGGCTGACGAGTGCAAGTGCCTTGTCTTCGGGGACCACAGTGCACCAGCTCTGAGCCCCTGGGCGTGTGGGATGGCAGGGCTGGGGCTGGGTGAGAGCCTGGTGATGACTCGGTCCCTGGCAGAGGTAAATTTTGGCACGTGCTGGTTGCCACTACCCGGGGCATTAGCACTGAGCGATAGAACGGCAGATGAGGTGGGACTTCTCTCTGCGGTGCATTTATCTATCACGTATTTCTTTCCAAAGGAGACAGCTTAAATATCAAATGCAAATGTGAACCTCTGCAGTCTAGGGCTTGTTTTTTGAGAGGTATTTGGTTTTGCTTCCATATGTGTAGAGTCTTTAACTCTTCTCTCTCTCACCAGAAAAGAGAACAGATTGGGAGTGACTCGCCCGCCCCGCCCCCTGCGGCAGCTGGTGGAGCGGGCTCCTCGGCCCACCATCCTCACCGCGGAGAACCTCAAGGGTCTCGATGACCTGGACACCGACGCCGACGATGGCTGGGCAGGTGGGTGGTGTTTCTGGGTGCGCTTCTGCCCACGGGTGTAGAGAGGCAGGACTGAAGTCCATCTCTGCTGAGCGAGGCTGAGACCCCATGTCGTGTTTTTCCCTGGGCGTGCGGGGAATGGGGGCCTGGGGGCTGGGAGGGGCTCCAGTGCCCCAGTAGATCCTGTGGGCACTCAGCCAGTCTTTTGGTCTTTGGTTTTGATCTTAGACCTGCAGTAGATTTTGCTGTTAACATTTTTAAAGACTTCTTTATAATGGAAAAGTTAAACCAAGCAAAACAGTGTAATGAGCCCCCAGCTAGCCATCCCCTGGCTTCAGCAGGTGCTGCTGTGCAACCATCCTCGTCCCTTCAGCCTCGCCCACTCTCTGTGCCCAGCCCAGTTGCATTCGTTCATGTGCCTTTGTTTGTTTTCAAGTGGATTTTAATCACCTCGAAAGACACCTATCTTAATCATAGTTTTGACAGAGGGATACACGTGTATGACACACCCCTGTCAAGGCAGAGAACCTTTCCCTCAGCAACCCTGTCTCTTCTCGTCAGCCTCTCCCCCCACCACTGTCTGGGCCTCCCCTCTTCTGGGGATCTTACCTCAGGTTCGCTTTGCCTCCGGGAGAGCTGCAGGCCAGCGGAGCCACGCCGCTGTTCCTATGGTGGCAGGTCTTTAGATTCATCAGTGTTGAGAGATGTGTGTGTGTGTACACACACATCAGTAGTTGCTTTTAATCGCTGGGATCTATTTCATTCTATCAATATACTGTAGTTTGTGTTCCCATTCAAAAGTTCCATTGTGAATAATGTTTTCGTTTCTCTTGAGTAAATATCTGGGAGTGAAGTACTGGGTCAAAGGGTAGCAGGTTGACAAGGACTGCCCAGACTGAGTCCTAGTGGCTGTGCCTTTCCGCTTTCCCAGCGGTGACCGCAGCACTCCCGGCCAGTCTTTGTGATTTCAGCCATTCCAGCGATTGTGTGTGATTGCTTCTCAAGTGCCCTCTACTGGGGACCTGGCCCACAACCCAGGCATGTGCCCTCACCAGAAATCGAACCAGCGATCCTTTGGTTCACAGGCCAGTGTTCAATCCACTGAGCCACACCAGCCAGGGCTATAGTTTTTTTGGTTTTTGTTTTTTAAAGATTTTATTTACTTATTGTTAGAGAGAGGGGAAGGAAGGGAGAAATAGAGGGGAAGAAACGTCGACGTGTGAGAGATACATCGATTGGTTGCCTCTTGCATGACCCCAACTGGGGACCTGACCCACAACCCAAGCGTGTGCCCTGACTGGGAATTGAACTGATGACCTTTTGGTTTGTAGCTGGCACTCAATCCACTGAGGCACACCAGCCAGGGCATGTTTTATAGTTTTAAGTCTTTATTTTTTCGTCTGTGTCCATGTTGAATTAATTGATGCATGTGGTATAAGATAGGAGTTGAGGTTTATTTTTTTATGTAAGAATATTAGTTGCTCTCTGCCATTTGTTCGTAAGTCTTCCTTCCCCTGTTGAATTGCTTTGGCATCTTTGCCAAAAATCAATTGCTCTGGTAAGTGCGGGGCTATTTCTGGACCTGTTTACTCTGCTGGTTTGTTTACTCATCCTTAGGCAGCACCACACTGTAGCTTCATAGTAACCCTTCCATTTAGGTCATGTAAGTTTCCCAGCTTTTTTTTTTATTGTTTGACTATACTAAGTTCATTTCATTCCCGTATAAATTTAGAATCAGCCTGGCAGTATTCACAAAAAGCCTGCAGGCACTTTGGTGAGGATCGCTTTGAATTTATTTCTGCATAAATGACGTCGTAACTTGGAATCCCCCGCCAGGAGCCCGGGGGATCTGTTAGGTCTCCGTTGCACCCAGCGCTGTTTACGGTTTTCAGGGCGGAGGTCTTGACCGTCTTTTAGGTTCATCCCTTAATGTTTTATGGTCTTTGATGCCGTTATCCATGGCATTGCTCATTTTTTTAGGTTTTGTTTTTAAGTGTCTGACGCCATTATGCAGAAATCCAGCTGACTTTTGTGGGCTGACCTTGTCCCAGACACTTGGATGAACACACTCATTAGCTGTGCTGGCTTTTGTAGGTTTCTGAGCATTTCTCCCCGAACAACCTGCTGCCCATAAGGAGGGACAGCTTCGTGTCTCCCTTTGCGGACCACATGCCTTTTCTTTCTCCTCCTTGCTTTATCACGCCTGTTACTTCCAGTACGGCGTTACATTCCAGTTCTTTGTTTCTGATCTTAGGGATAAATGTTCAGTGTTTCACTGTTAAATAGCATGTTAGCTGTAGCTTTGTGGCGATTTCTTCATCAGGTTGAGAAGGTTCCCTTCAATTTCTAGTGGGCTGAATGTTTTTTTAAATCATGAATGCGTCTGTATTGAATTTTGTTAAAGACTCTTCCTGTCTTTGTGATCATACAGTTTTTCCCCTTTGTTTTGGAAATCTTGTGGATTGTCCTGATTTATTTTTCAGTGCTAAACCGTGCCTGCATTCCTAGAGTAAACTCCCTTGTGTGCCTTGATTCGGTTTGCTGGCACTGATGGAAGTTCTGCTGTCTGTGTTCATGGTGGATATTGATCTCTAATCTTCTTTCCTTTTAACGTCTTTGTTGGGCTCTGATACCAGGTTGTGCTGGGCTCGTGAGATGACTTGGAAAATGTTTCTTCCTTCTCTGCCTCCTGGAAGAGTTTCTGTGAGACGGGCGCTGTTTTTCCATTAGTGTTGGGTAAACCTTGCCAGTGAAACCGTTTAGCTATGGAGTTTTCTTTATGAAGACATTTGGGATAGTGAAGTTTTATTTCTTGGATTGGTTACGAGGCTGCTCAGATTCCTGGGTCAGCTCTCGATAACCTTTTCAGGGATTCACTCATTTCTTTCCTTTGTGTTTATTGGCGCAAACTGTTGACACCCTTTCCTCCGGTGTCCGTGGCACCGGCCGTGGTCTGCCTGCTTCCACCCTGAAAATGGGGTTAATGGATTTTTTCTTTTTCTCGTTCACTTCTGTCAAGGGCTTATTAGTTTTGTTAATATTTATAAAGAGGCAGCTTTTGGCTTTAATTTTCTCCACTTGTTTTCTATTTCACCGATCTGTTCATTTTCATTATTGGTGTTTTCTAGATTTCTAATTTAATTCTTTAGAGTCAGAGATCGATCTCTGAATGATTTCAGATCTCTTTGACTTACTAAGACATATTTTATGACCAAGATGTGATCTGTCTTCATGAATATTCCAAGTGCACTCGAAAAGAATGTGTGTTCTACAGTTGTTTGGGATTATGTTCTCCAAGTATCGGTTAGTCAAGGTGGTTGGTGGCTGTCGATTCGTGTACTTAATTGACATTTTTGTCTAGTGCTGTCAGTTACTGAAAATTAGGTGTTAAACTTTCCATTGTAATTGTGTATGTATCTTTTCTCCTGTTTTTGCTTCATTTATTTTATTAGGCTCAGTGCACGTTTGTAATTTTCATGACTGACGCCAACCCTTTGACTTGTTCGTGGGTCTGTGTCTCCAGCAGTGTGCCTTGCCTTGGTGTCTGCTCTGTCCCGTGTCACTGTCATTGCTCTGACTTCCGTGCTGTGTCCTCGGGGGGGCTCTTTGCCGTCGTTTACTTCCCCGTGTCTGTGTGTAAAGTGCTGATCTGGGAGACGGCACGTAACTGTACTTGCTTCTTCGTCAAACCTAATGCTGCCTTTTAATTGGAATGATGCCATTTAAAAAATACGTGATTCAGTGATTTTTAGTGTATTCACAGGTTCGTGCCGCCATCACCGCTAGCCAGTTCCAGGGCATCTCCGTTACCCACAAAGGAGCCCTTTGCTACTAGCAGTCATCCCCAGCTACCCCTCCCCCACAGACAAACACAAACACACACTCCTCCTGATCTCCTTTCTGTCTCTCTGGATTTATACCTGGACATTTCACATACATGGAATCATGCAGCGCATGGCCTTTTATGTCTGGCTTCTGACACTTGGCGTGATGATTGCAAGGTCCATCAGTTGGAGTGTGTGTGGTTCTGCTGCCTTTTGTGACCCACTCAGCAGTTGATGGACAGTACCTGCCACCAGCGCCACTCAGGGCGTGGGGGCTGGCGCCCTGGGTCAGCACGGCAAGGCCCAGATTCCATGCACAGAGCCTCCATATCGTGTGGGTCAGCGCCTGTCTGAGTCTGCCTGCTTTTGCTCATTCTCCTGCACCCTCTGCTACATTTGTTAACTGTTCTGCCCAGATTCAAGAATTCTTGTCTGTGGGAACATTAGTCTGACCAGGCTACCTTGCTGTTAGCAGACGCCTGCACTGTCCTTCATTTTCACCTGCAGTTTGTTCTGGCGGTGGCAGCTGGGTGGGGTGCCTTAGTGCCCAGGTGGGTTGGCGTAATTCCTGACTGGCCCTCTCAGTGGCCGAATTTCTCATTTTCCTTGTTCTTCCTGGCCCACCTCCTGTTGTAGGCCTCCATGAGGAAGTGGACTATTCTGAGAAGTTGAAGTTCAGTGATGACGAAGAGGAGGAAGACGTTGTGAAGGATGGCAGGCCTCAGTGGTAAGGCTCCCCCTGTGCTTGTGGCACGCTCCAGGGCACCTGGGTGCTTGCCCAGGTACGCCAAATGTGCACCTGCTCGCTTCCGGTGGCCTCACAGGGCTGGGCATTGGTTCAGTTTGCAGGCGGGGGTGGGGCCGGTCAGGAGTGGAGCCAGGACTGGCATCCATGCAGGAGTCCTAGTGATCGCAGCCGCTGCTCCAGTGTCCTTCCCGACTGTGGGGGTGGACCTTGTGTTCTGCAGACCGAGGGTGGGGGTGTGCCCCCCCAGGCCCGTGCGGCCAGCCAGTTTGGGAAGGCACCTGGGTTCGCTTGCTCCTGTCTTCCAGGGTCGCCCCAACCTGGGACATGTGTGCAAAGGCATGTTGGGCATCTTTGGGCGGGGGGAGCTGTGAGCAGGGCATGTTGGGATTCCTACACTTTTTAGATCACTTTAATCTTTTCTCTCTTCTTTTGGATTATTTTATTCCACTGATTTTGTTATAATGCCCTTTGGAAAATACTTCGTTGTACTCTGGCCCTCTGGTTTTTACCTGTCGTATCAGTAGTGTTGGCTGATACTGTAAAGGTAGCACCCTGGTTGCTTTAATTTGCATTTTTTTGAGTACTAGCCAATACGAATGTTTTCTTTCATGTGAGATCTCCTGTTTTCTTCGTACATTACCAGTTAGACTTATGCTTTTCTCCAAGATGCGATCGTTTTATATTGCTTAGATGTTAATGCTTTAATGTTTCCTGTTGTTTATTTTATCGTCAGTGATTGAATGTCTGTATAGTTGAGTCTGTGAGTCTGTGTTGTTTCATCTTTCACTTCAAAGCTCCTGAAGTAAGTGCCCCTCGTCTGGAGGAAGCTGGTGACGATCTGCGGCAGTCTTTCTCTGACTGCACACCGTTAGCTAGTTGAGGCTTCTGTGGTTTATTTTCATGCTGTTTGATTTTCAACTGAAGCTTTGGATGCACTTGGGGAGCAGCTGTGGGTCAGTTCTTGGAACACTAAGCTCAGAAGGAAATGTGACTAGGAATTGAAGGCAAAGGCAAAGACATAAAATTCTACAGATTTGTTGGATCGGTGGGACATTCTGTTTCTTGTTAATGGAATATTCAACTGAAAGACTTAGGTTTGGGTTTTGGAAACTAGCTTTGCTAATGTCAATGACCAAGGACACCTCAAATTGTGGCCACCTTCTCCCTAAATCTGCTTTAAAACTTGCTCTTTTTTAAAATAAGATTTTATTTATTCACTTTTAGAGAGGGAAAGGGAAGGAGAAAAAGAGCAAGAGAAACGTCAATGTGTAGTTGCTTCTCGTGTACTCCCTGCTGGGCACCTGGCCCACGGCCCAGGCATGTGCCCTGACGGGGAATTGAATTCTTTGGTTCACAGGCCTGAGCTCAATCTACTGAGCCACGCCAGCCAGGGCCAAAACCTGCTCTTTTTTTTTTTATATTTTCTAAACTTTGATGATGCCTAACCCCCGCCCCAAGACTCCCACGACAAGCTCCAAGTCCTCTTTGCCGTCTTCATGTCCCCAACCACAGTAATCCCTGAAACTGCTCTTGACTGCGCCTCTCCCCATTCATTGTGACGGGGGCCTGGGGCAGCCAGCAAGCTTTCTCTCCCGGGCCGTGCAGAGGCCGGCAGCTTTCAGCTTACCCTCTCGCCCTTCACACTGTGCCTCGTCGTCTTCTAAAGACAGGTCTTTTCTGGTGGGTCAGGAGCCTGAGCGTGGCCCCTAAGTTCCTCAGAGTGGCTTTGGTCTCCCAGTCTACCTCGCCGCCTCCCCTCCCCTGCATCACGTGCCTGTGTGAACACGCACATGTTGCAGACACACAGATCCGCCAGACCTGACCCCGCTCTTCTGAACTCCTGTTGTGTTGCTGGGCGCTCGCTTCGCACACGAGAGGTGCTCGGTGCGTGCACGCACCGTCTGCCCCAGAGCCGTCCTCTGGTTGCCCCCGGCCCCTGCCGTGTGCTTTGCTCTTCTCTCTCGCTCTCCTTAGGAGGGTCTCAGCCATCTTTGGCTGTGCTGAGGAGCGCTGTTGAACCCTCTTTAGGCAGAGCACAGGGAAGGAGCTGTGGCAGAGGAGGACAAGGAAATTCATCTGTTAGCTCCTCCCTGGCAGAGCAGCTGCCCAGCCTCTCTGAGACTCAGGTTTCACCTCTTTATCGCGGGGGGTAGTAAGGCTTTTTTTTCTTCCATTAGATGAAGCAGTGGGTATGAAACTTACTACCTGGAGCTTCATGTGGAAGAGTGATTTGGTAAATGGTGGTGCTCAGTTTTGGTGTTCTGGGCAGGTCCTGCCACCCATGGGGGGCGTGGGGTTGGGTGTGTTCTGATGGAGGAAAGTGGAGTATCAACAGCTGGCTGAGGAGGGCCCCTGGCTGGTGAGAGCTGACCACGTCGGTCTGACCGGGAAAACTAACGCGCACGTGCTTTGTCCTAGGAGCAGCTGGGACCCCAGGGGCCAGCGGCAGTTGTCCATGAGCTCTGCAGACAGTGCCGATGCCAAGCGTACCCAAGAGGAAGGAAAGGACTGGGGAGAAACAGTGGGCATGACCCGGGTCATCCGGAAGGCGCCGGAACCTCAGCCGCCTTCCAGGAAGCTTCACAGCTGGACATCAGGCCCTGACTACCAGGTACAGGGGCACCAGCACGGGTTCTGTACCTGTGACCGGCAGGGACACACACACTCTTCCCACGTTTGTGTGACCAGCGCTCCAGGAGAAAGACCGCCGCAACAGGGCACCCAGTTGGCTAGCCACTGAATTCGGTGGCTGAATTTCTCTAAGTCCTAGGTGGACAGGCCTTTTTTTACATTTAAAAAATGTCTTTGGAAATTTTGAAACAGGCACAGGTTTATAGAAAAGGATACTTTTTCCTGAGACATTTGAAGAGACACTGCATGACCAGGCACTGCCACCGTGGTACACTTGAGTAGTGTCACACCCCAAAACGACAGTCGTCCTAGGTAACCCCAGTCTCAGCCAGGACATTAGCAGGGACGCGTCACTGCCGTCACCTTTTTACAGTTGTCCTGTCAGTGAATGGCCTTCACACAGGGACCCGGTTCAGAGTCATGCCCCACCTCAGGTGTCCTGTCTCTGTCGTCCGCATCGGCGCAGAACAGCTCTTCCTGCCTTCCGTGGCTTTGCCGCCTTTGGAGGCCAAGCCCAGTTCCTTGTGGAGCTCACCTCAAGGTGGGTCTGTCCGCTCCTCCCCACCGCTAGGGTCAAGGTTTCCTTTTGGGCTGCCTTGGTTTCCTCGTGTCTCTCAGATGATCCTGACAGGTGACCGTGATTTGTCTCTGTCCCGCTCTGACAACTGTCACTTGATTAAGGCAGTACCTGCCAAGTTTCACACGGTGGAATTATTCTCTTCCACATTCGTAACTGATAAGAATTTTGTGGGCAGACACTTTGAGACTTGGAATATCCTGTTTCTCATCCCACTTTGAGTTTATTTATACCAATGAGTTACAGTCTGTGTTTCTCGTTGTTTCGATGCTCGAGCTGTCTTCGATGTGGCTGTCAAGAGCCTCTTCCAGTGGCGTCCCTGCCCTTTCACATATCTCTGTCCTCTTCTGAGCAGTTCCTTGCTTTCGGGTGAAACAGGTTTTCTTAAGCTGCGCCCTTCCTCCCCTGCCTTGGTCCCGGAAGCGCCTCTTGTTGTGCAGAAACTCACATGTGGGAACTAGGAGGGCTCACTGCTGTTGGGGCGTCCCCGCCCCCAGGCCCTCTCCGGGGCCAGTTAAGGAGCGTGTGTGCCGCGTCTGTACACACACAGCGAGCCTGCATTATTCCTGTACCTGTCGGCACAGAACACTCGAAGTCACAGTGACAGCTCTGGTTCCACAGAGTTCACTCTGTTTGTCCCCCACCTGTCCCTGACATTTACACCTGTTTAGTCAGTGCCCTTGTTGGTGACCAGCCTCCCATTTCTGCCACCACTCTCCCTGTGCAGATGCCCTCCTCGCCCACTCAGACGTCAGTGCCGCATGCGGATGCCCCGAGTCTCCCTGCTGGGCCGTCTCTCCGTAGGAGCCCCTCCTCACCCAGCCTGCTGGGGCCACACTGCCATGTGGGCATCTTCCCTGCCCTCCCGGGCTCTGACCGCCTGCTCCCGGCCCCCAGGACTCTGTCGCAGATGCTCGCCTTGTTTTGCCACAAAGTCTCATGACTTTGGGACTGAATTGTTCAGGAGAGGCGGGGCTGAGGATGGTAAAGGCAATACTTTAAATACACTTGGCAAAACTTAACAATTTCCAGTGCGCTTTGCTATTTAAAGGGCCCCCGTTCCACATCTTATAAAATGAAAGTGCCCTTTACTGCCCGTCTTTTTTATCGGGTACATACTGTGTGGCGGGCACCGTGCTGGAGCGGGGGACAGACGCATCGCTCTCGGAAGTTACCCCGGAACTCATCCACACCGCGTTCTTGTACTGGGCCGAGTACTCAGGAGCTGGCTTCCCTTGGGCATACTCATAGCAACACGGTGGATTAACTGAACAGAGTCTACGAAGATAAAGCCTGCACAATTCTGTGCCCCCCAGATTTTTGGAAAGATTGTTGTGATTCAAATCTTTTTCAGAACCTTTCGTCTATAAAATGATAGCTGATCTTAGGGCAGTTTAGAAAGGCACATCATTAGTCTTAACAATGTCCAATCGCTTTTAATTCTGCTACTTCATCGCTAGGACTTTCTGATGGGCTCAGTCAGGACATGTATGAAGGGTCGTCTGCGAGAGCGCGCGGACCACCGGGGGTTTAGGCAATCGCAGCCTGTGCCGTGGGGCGGGACGGCGCACGCCCACGGCAGAGCGCGGACAGAAGGTGACGTTCGAGAGCGAAATGAACGATATATGGTGTAGTAACCATCTTCGTGTTTCCAAAGTGGAAGCTCTTCATGTTCTGATCGCAGAGGTTGTCTCTGGGTCACGAGAAGTTTTTCACGAGAAAGCTTCTTGACTCAGGCCAGTGAGTGGCGTACTGCTTTTGTAGGGATACAAATAACACTTAAGAAAAGACATAGATCTTGTTTTCTTTCCCCAACGTTCACAATCCTGTACATCTGTACGTACAGGAGGACAATCCTGTATGTCGTCCGCTCAGGACAGGAAGCCGTATGTTCCGATGGTCATGTCTCGGGACTCCGTGGCCGTGGCCATCGGTGCTCCCCGCCCCACATGCCAGCGAGGAGGCGTCCTGCGTTGAGTCCTTCCCGCTGCATCTTCGGCCCCAGGGTGCCGGCCAGTGACGCAGCCAGGCGGAGACTCGGCTGGATGAGCTATCCCCAAGAGCTCTTCTTAGAGATGCTTTTTGTTGTTATACAGAGAATCTCCTTGAAACCCTGTGTCTGTGAATTCCAACCTCTCGTGGCTCTTTACACCCAGAGGTTTGTAGGTGTTCACGGGGCAAGGAGTAGAATATGTGCTTTTCACTCCTGTCGGTTAGCCGCAGAGGCCTAACCCTCAGTGCCCTGCAGAGTGGTGAGCGTCCGTGGGCTTGGAGCGCCCTCTGTGTTTGTCCAGGGCTGAGTGCCTGGCAGACGTTTCAGGGCCTCGTCATAATCCCAAAGGCTTCCTGTATTGTCCCCAGTTTGCAAATGAGGAACGAAGGTGCAGAAGGTTGGTACTTGCCCAAACCTCATTCCAGATACAGTCAAGGGCAGAGCAGGATTCAAGCTCTGGCCCACCTGGTGCATTATGACCCCCCCGCCGAGTGCTCAAGGGTCTTGGGAAGAGCGCCGGCCCTGGGGTTGCCCCGTCTCCTGCTTTCATCAGAGGCTTTCTTCTCTTGGCAGAAGTCCTCCGTGGGCAGTGTGTTCCGGCAACAGTCTGTCGAGGACAAAGAGGACAAACCACCTCCACGACAGAAGTTCATCCAGTCCGAGATGTCCGAGGCTGTGGAACGTGCCCGGAAGCGCCGGGAGGAGGAGGAGCGCCGAGCCCGGGAGGAGAGGCTGGCCGCCTGTGCCGCCAAACTCAAACAGCTGGACCAGAAGTGTAAGCAGGCGCAGAAGGCCAGCGAGGCCCAGAAGCAGGTGGAGAAGGAAGTGCCCCGGTCTCCAGGCACCGAGAAGGTGTCCCCACAGGAGAACGGCCCTGCTGTCCGCAAAGGTAAGCAGGGGCCCTCGTCCCATGAACAGGAAACCCTGGGCGGCTTTTGTGTGCACCTCCTGGGCTTCCTAGCACGGTTTGTGGCTTACAGCTAGAGGATCTCGGGAAGCATCAGGTGTCAAGTTTTGGCCTGGGTCTGTGCCTGGAGTCACGTCCTGAATCAGCAACTGAGACTGGGTGGCTCCGCACCTCACCTCTGGAGCCTGTTACCTCGGGGTCAGTGCAGTGGGGTGAGAGCAGCGGGTCCCTCCCTGCGTGCTGCGGGGCCACGTGAGATGATGGACGTGAAGCCCTAGGCACAGTTTCTGTATGTAGAAATCACGTGTGTACTTCCTGGTGATGCTACTGATTTTGTCGTCATCACTGTTATCGTTACTTCCACTGATCGACCGGAGGTGCAGACGTTGCAGGACTTTAATGAAAGCACAGGACCCTTCTCCCTGCCGTTGGAGAACACCTTTTCCGGTGTGCTGGGAGGGGTGGATCCCATGGCTGCCTCGGAGACGCTGTGTGGTGCTGTGTGATGGGGGGTGTCTCTTGAGCAGTTTTAAAGATCACGATCAGCTATGTTCTTTGTGATTTTTCAAAAAAATCAACTGAAATCAGCTCTTCAGGAGAAAAGGGTGTGATCTTAGTTTCGGTCTCTGAGAGCCTCCCAGGTGGGGTCGTGTTGCCGGTCTAGTGGCCGTCCGCGTGCCTGTCACTTCCCTTTCACTGAAGTCCGAGTGAAGCCTGTGTGGCTTCCAGTCCTCGCTGCGGGGCAGTGGGTACTGGTCCCTGGGTGGGCCTGCGGGCCTGGCGATTCAGGAGCTTCTTGGCACCCGCCCCGCCCTCCTGAGGTGTTTCTCTGAGTGCCTCGCTGGGCCCGGGAGGCTCCGCGCCAGGTCCCGCAGCCCTCCGTGGCAGAATGAAGAACCCAAGTGTCAATTATACCTCCAGAAAGCTGGGACAGGGGAGAAAGGGTGCAGAGCTGGGATGGGACAAGAAAGAAGGGAATTTCAGAGAGAATGGCGGGTAGTTGTGTTGAGCTCTTACAGCCCGTCAGGTGCTGCCTTGAGTATGTTACGTGGATTATCTCATGTATTGCGATTTCCACACACACTGTGGCTTGGGCACCGCTGCTGTCCCCACAGTGCAGGAGAGGCTGCCTTGCCCAGGTTCCATGGCCTTTGGACGTGTGGAGTCAGGCTGTTGGGAGGCTGGACATACGGGTTGTCATCGAGCTTGTGGCTGCTCACTGATGTAACAGCATCTTTTTTAATGAAACCTCTCTCACCTGGACCCAAATCCCAGCTCTGCCACTGGTGCTGTGACCTCAGACAGCACACCTGACCTCTGAACGCTGGGTTTCCAAGTGATGCTGTGGGAACTCGTGAGCTCGTGACTGTGAAGCATTAGCACAGTGCCAGGGTCGGGACTGTGAATAGTCCAGCATGGTGGCAATGCCAACAAGGAAGAGCATTTGCTTTTAAACATTTGGTTGGCCAAAGCTTCTGTGAGCTCACTGCAGTCATTTCTCTGGTTGGTTGTTCTCCAGGCTCCCCCGAGTTCTCTGCCCAGGAAGCCCCCAGCTCGTTTTCCGAAGAAGTCCCTGCAGCTGCTGCCGCCGTGGTTCAGAACGGCACCAGTGAGGAGGGGGCCCAGGAGGCTGGGTCCCCTGTACAGGAGTTTAGCAAGTACCAGAAGTCACTTCCTCCCAGGTTCCAGCGCCAGCAGCAGCAGCAGCAGCAGCAGCAGCAGCAGCAGCAGCAGCAGCAACAGGTAAAGAGAGAAGACACTGAGAAGGTCCTTGTAAACAGACCTGACTGCTGAGTGATGTCTCCTCCATTGAAACAAACATAAGTCCGCCCTCCTGTCTCCCAGTCACGCCAGGAGCTGCACCTCAGAACCTCGGGCCCTGGTAGATCAGCTCTGACCGTCATCTCTCCAAGTGTTTCCCGGTGGTAGTTTGCTGACTTCGTTGTCTGTTATCAGTAAGGGAGCGTTTGTGCGCGGCGTGTGCCTTGGACATGGTGTGGGTGAGCTTGGAGAGAGGTCTTTTCGTTCAGAGCAGCACTCTGTGGCCCCACGCTGGGACCTTCCCAGGGAGCGAGGGCGGCCCTGGAGCTGCTCAGAGAGCTGTCAGAGGGAGATGCGCAAGCTTTGGCTGAAGGACGTGGGTTTGCAGGTGTTGACCAGATTGCAGCTTCTCTAGTTGTGTGTGGCCTTGGGCCAGGTCGTTGCCAAACAGGAAGCAGGAATCCCTGCCCCTCAGCGTGGCAGAGAGGGCTTTATGGCTCCTGTAAACTGACCTAGCAGCGTCCTCTTCATTGGTGTTTCATAAACCTTGGAAGGGTCTTACCTTTTGCCCTGGACGAGAGCATGCACGTGATGGCTGCAGTCTTACTCAGTCTCTTGTAAGCCTAGTCACCTCGTCCAGCTGGAACACTCGTTGGCAATGAAGGGTCTTACAGGAGAGTAGTAGAGGAGCAAACGTGTCACTGACGAGCAGTGCCTTGTGGTGGGAACCAGGGATCATGCGTGGACATTACTTAGTTCAGCAGCTAAGCGGGCAGTAAGTTATTGTTAATGGTAACCAGAAAAATTTCAAACTGTGCCCTGCAGAAACAAATTCAAGTGTTGAGCCTCTTCCCAGAACCTCTTTCTGTTGCCTTCAAAACCTTCCCCCGGGTCCTCCTTACCTTGGGCTCCTAGGAAGCGTTCCAGGCCACTGAGTCTTGAGCTCCGAACAGGAAGTTAGACTCGTACATTTCCGTGTGGCAGTGGGTGACACCATGCTGGCTGATGGTTTGCAGGGAAGTACTGACCAGGGAGCTCTTTGCAGTAGCTCGAGCCAGACAGAGCAGCAGCAGTAGCCCCAGGTAGCCCTGCTGGGGGCAGTGATAGTCAGGTCCTTCCTCAGAACAGACGGCGGTCTGAAAGCGCCAGGACAGCCCAAAGGGGTCTGGTAGCCTGTCTGGACAGGTTCCCTGGGGACCTGGGGTCCAGACATGAGGGGTTGCTGTGGACGGAGGCCCACAGCCTCCCCTGTGGCTGTGAGATCTCTGTTGCTGGGTGCCGAGTCCTCAGAGGTGCCCTGCGGGCCAGTGAAGCTGTCTGGGGGTGTCCAGCCCAGGCCACCGGCAGTGGGTAGCCCATTGGACTCTCCTCCCTGACTCTGAACCAGAGTCCTGCCTGGTGCCCACTCAGGATGCGCCTGGGAGGCAGCCCCAGAGGCTGCTGATGCCATGGAGCAGGCCCTGCGGTGAACCCCTCCAGGTCCTCAATGTTGGCTGTTCTGCTGATGCTTCATGTTCATCCGCTCGTGCGGTGAATGTTCTTCAGCCAGCTCTGGCGGCTGGGGCAGGGATGTTGCCGTGAAGTCGGGGTGCCGTCTCTCACGCAGCGGTGAGGCAGACCATCACGAGACAGTACTGCCCTGTCGTCGGTGCTACAGAGGAGAAATGTCGGTGCTGGGGGAGCGGAGGGCAGGGGCCTGACCTCTCCAGGGAGCTGGGGCAGGCTTTCCAGAGCAGGTGCTTTTTAAGATGGAACCTAAGAAAAGTGTGAGTGAGCAAGGTTTGGGGGTAGAGGAACAGGAGCTTCCCAGACAGAGGGCCCAACGTGCCACCGAGGCCTCGGGTGGCAGGCAGTCTTGTGAAGGGTGGCGTGGGGGTGGGGGCCAGGGCCCCACAGACACTGTAGCCGACATGGAACCCTGTGGAGAGCCCTCGGAAGCCCTTTGGAAGCATGGGGTTGACACGGTCAGAGGGGTGTGTGCGTGCGTGCGTGCGTGCATGCGTGCGTGTGGGCAAGATCACCCCTGTAGCTTGGAGAGCGGCTCAAAGAGGGCAGTGGAGAGGAGGGGGAGGATGGTGATGTGCCCAGGTGGCTGTAGGCAAGGAAAGTCCCTGGGAGGTGTGCTGACCAGGTGTCAGTTCCTGGAGTGTGTGACCTGAGTGAGACCCATCTGCTTTGTATTGGAGGGCCTGTGGGCTCCTGCCTTGAGGGCGGCACAACTGTCCCTCACAGCAGCTGCTCGCCCCTTCCCTCTCTTGTCTCCTGTTCCGGGTGGGCTTTCTGTGCCCCCTGCTGGCGCAGTGTGCCTGCGGGGCGGGGTCTGCCCATAGCCCTGTCTCACGGGGCCTGTCTCCCTGCGCAGGAACAGATGTACAAGGTGCAGCACTGGCCGCAGGTGTACCCCCCGCCCTCCCACCCGCAGCGCACGTTTTACGCGCACCACCCCCAGATGCTGGGCTTCGACCCCCGGTGGATGATGATGCCTTCCTACATGGACCCGCGGATCGCGCCCACTCGGACCCCAGTGGACTTCTACCCCTCGGCCTTGCCCCCTTCGGGTAAGTACCCTGGGCCAGTGGGCCCCCCTGTAGAGGCCCAGACAGGGCCCCAGGAGTCAGGTCCGCGGGATTCCACCTCACAGCTTCCGCAGGTCACATGACCAGTCTGTTTTAACTTCCTTGTTCAGGAAATGAGGGTATAATAGTACTTGTTACAAAGAACTACTGGGAATAGTCCTAAGACCATGCCTTACAAATTGCTTTAATTAATTTTTAGATTTCTTCCGTGTCGTTTTGTCCCTATTCATCATTCTTAGTGTTCTTTCTGCCTTCTGTTTTTTTTTCCCTTGATTAGTTTTCCCCAAGGTTTGTCTAATTAATGCCATTTTTAAAAAACAGCTTTGGATTTCTTAATGACTCTATTTTTTTTTTTTAAGATTTTATTTATTTATTTATTTTTAAAGATTTTTTTTATTTTTTTAATTTATTTTTTAGAGAGAGGGGAAGGGAGGGAGACAGAGAGGGAGAGAAACAGCAATGTATGGTTGCTCCTCACATGGCCCTCCCTGGGGACCTGGCCTGCAACGCAGGCATGTGCCCTAACTGGGAATCGAACCGGGACCGTCTGGTTCCCAGCCCGCGTTCAATCCACTGAGCTACACCAGCCAGGGCTATTTTTTTATTCTTAATTAATTTTTGCTTTTTCTCTTTTCTTTGAAGTTATTCTGTTCCTTTTTCTAATTGTGTTGGATACTTAGCTCATTAATTTTTTTTTTTTTAAGATTTTATTTATTTATTTTTAGAGAGAGGAGAAAGGAGAGAGAAAGAGCAATGTGTAGTTGCCTCTCACGTGGCCCTCACTGGGGACCTGGCCCGCAACCCAGGCATGTGCCCTGACTGGGAATCAAACCGGGACCCTCTGGTTCCCAGCCTGCGCTCAATCCACTGAGCTGCACCAGCCGGGCCTTAGCTCATTAATTTTTGACTTTTCTGATACATGTACTTAGGGCCCCCCTGAGCTATGAACTCCTGTGAGTTTTATAAGAAAGCACTTTTGTTATTGTATAAGTCTGAATGTTAGTCTGATTTTCATTTATCTTTTTTAATTATGATTTTTAATGGTATGTTGTAGGTGTTCCAAATACAGGGTTTAAAGATTATTTTTACAGTGTGATTTTCTAATGTGGCTGTTTTGTGGTCAGGTAATACTGTCTGAATGATAACAGACCAGGGGTCATCAGACTTTTTCTATGAATGCCAGACAGTAAATACGACTAGAGGCTTTGAGCAGCTGCTCGGCTTTGCTGGGGTGAGAGCAGACGCAGCTGCAGACAACAGAAAGTGCGTGAGCGCCTTGCTTTCCAGGGAAACTATTTTTAAAACAGGCGGCAGGTCGAATTTCACTCAAGGGCTGGACTTGCCAACGAGGCCCCAGTCTAGATTGCTGGACATTTGTTGAGGTTTTCTTTGTAGGCTGTGACTTTTTTTTAAACATTCTGTGTTTGCTTGAAACGGATTCTGTTCTCTAATTAGATGTGAATTGAGCTTGCTAATTGTGCTTTGTGATTTCAGTGTCACTGAGGTTTTTGTCCCCTTGATCAGTTCCTCGGAGGCTGTACCGGGCCTCCGTGAGGGCTGTGGGTCTGTCGGCCTGGGAGCCCGTCGGCGTCTCTCCACTCTGTCTGCAGGCATGTCCTCGTGACCTGCCACTCCCGGAGCGTCCTGTCTCTGAAGTCTGCTCTGTGTGACAGTGATGCCATCCCGGGTGTCCTTGGGTTTGTGATTGTTGGGCGTCCTCTTTCCGGCCTCACCGAGCCTGTTTCGGGGAGCGCATCGCGGTGTGTGTGAGGTGTGTGGTTTCGTCCACCCCGGAAGTACTTCTCGGTGGCCAGAGCCGGTCCTTGAGAATCCTGAGCGATTATATTTGCATTTGCTCCTTTCCTGTTTTATGTTTTCTGTTCGTCCCCCTTTATGCTTTTCTTTTATGTTTTTGTTTTTAATCAGGTTTTCCCATTCTTTTTGTTTGTTTTCCTTCTTCATTCTGGTTCTACTGTCGTAATGATTACATTATATTCTAACATGTGCCAGTCAGTGTTTTCCCTCTTACCCTGAACTCCGATGACCTCCTCCTCAGTCTCATTATTTCTGCCTAGAATCTTCGTTCTTCCTGGTTTTTCTGCCCACCCGAGTAGTCGTGATCATTTTTGTAGTTTCATCCAGTCTGTGCTTGTCAGAGTTGCCTGTGCGTGTGCAGTTTCTTTGCTGCGATCCCCTCTTGCCTCTTCTTCCTTCGTCTGGATTCAGTTTACTTCTTCATGAAGGGTGCTCGTGAGTCCTTCAGGAAAGGTTGTCGGCAGTCTTCCTTTGCCTGCGGAAGTCTCCATGCCACCCTTCCTCCCGAGCGGTGGTCCGGCTGGGTGCAGAGATCTGGGTGCAGGATGGAGGCCGGCAGTTACTGTCAGCCCGGGAAGGGGGGAATGCATTTGCATTTCTTCCGGCTCCTGCCGCTGCGGGGAGCGTGCCCTGTGGGGTGGCCCACTGCTTTCTCTCTGAGACCTTCTCCCTGTCTCTGGTCTCTGCAGCTCTGTCTCGATGTGCTGTGTCCGGGTGCATGTCTGTCTCCACCTGCTTCATTCTGCTGAGAGCTCCTGGGGCACGGATCTGAGGGCATATTGTATGTCTTCCATCACTTCTGGAAACTTCTCTTCTAAATTATCAGTTGAGATACTTCTTTTTCCTCATCTTGTGTCCTTTCTTCTACTACTTCCCCTTGGAATATTTTCTATCTTCTCGTTCTGTTTTCCAAGTCTCTTAAATATGAAAGAGAGGGTATCTCTGGGACCTTCTGGGAAAATGCCTCCGAGCTGTTTTCTCTCCATCTGTGTCTAATCTGCTTTTTTTCTCTTTACTGTCCAGTGAGTTTTAATTTCAGTGACTATATTTTTACCACTAGGATTTTTCTTAAATCTGATATTTTTTCTTGTGTTATATTTTTAATTCCTTTTGTGCGTTTTAATTATTTAAAACACAGTTTTCTAGTGTTTGACAGATTATTCTATTATTTGAAGTTCTTGGGGAGGTAATGTAATCCTGTTCATTGCTTTCCACAGCTGTTCTGGTAATTTTGGATTGGAAGTTCTTTTTTTTTTAAGAGTTTATTTATTATATTTTACACAGAGGGGAAGGGAGGGTGAGAGAGATACAGAGAAACACAAATGTGTGGTTGCCTCTCCTGTGCCCCCTACTGGGGACCTGATCTGGCCCACAACCCAGGCATGTGCTTGACTGGGAATCAAACCAGCGACCCTTTGGTTCTCAGACCAGCGCCCAATCCACTGA
>PVJI01021431.1:0-27089 GCA_004026765.1 Micronycteris hirsuta
GGTTCCCTGCAGATCTCTCCTCATCTGTTCAAGCAAGTTCGTTAATTTTTCGTCGAATTCTGAAAGCATCCTTATTACCAGGGATTTGAACTGTGCATCTGATAGGTTGGCTATCTCTTGGTCGGTTAGCTCTGGGGTTTTGATCTGTCCCTTTCTTTGGGCCATTTTTTTTCCCCCTCGGTGAACCTGTTACTGTAAGTGGGGCAGAGTCTTGGGGATCCCCTGTGCAGGGAAGTTCCCGGTAGTTGTGCTGGGACCGAAGCCTCTGGGGGCGGGACCTGAGCGCACAATGGCGCCTTCTCCGCTCTCCGCACCCACACCGCCTCCTGCAAGCACTTCGGGCCCCTTTGCGCTGACTCCGGGGGTCACTCCGGGGTCGGTGGGAGCTGGGCGCAGACTGAGCTTCAGTCGGTCCCCGTCTGGGTGTGCTTCAGCCCCGCGCGGGAACCGCCCCTCCAACCGGGGACCTGCCGTCTGCTCACCTGCTCGCCGCAGGGTCGCCGAGCACTCTCCCTTCGCTCTGCACCTTCTGGTTCACCAAACTTGATGAATGTATCTTCTTTAATTCCTTAGTTGTTGGACTTCCTCTCAATATGATTTTCTGTCAGATCTGGCTGCGTTTGGATGTGTAGATTTCTTTTTTTTTTTTCCCTTGTTTGGTTGTGCGAGACGGTACGATGCATTCACCTATGCCGCCATCTTAGGAAGTCTCGAGATAAGACTCTTGTTAGAGGGGAGGAGGATTGTGAGGTGAATCCAGAAAACAGAGCGCTTGTGCAAGGTTAGATGATGAGATATAGTGAGAGTAAAGGATAGAAAGTAGGCATAGTGTGAGAGAGAATAGAGTTAACCACAACAATAACAATGCTTTTGAATGAAATGACGTGGGATAAGATCAGGGAGGGTTCTGTGTAGTATGTATGATTGTATAGAACAACAATAAATATGATGAGAAATATATGATTTGGATAACCAGAATAGAAAGTACATGATCAAGAAGAATAGTGTGTTATTAGAACATAAGTGAAGTGAAAGAAGGGAAATTAAGATACAATAAAGACAGAATACGGGAAACCAGTCAAACAATGCAATTAAACAGAGAAAGAAAACGAGGAAAACTAAAAAGGCAGAAAAATAAAAAAATACTAATAAAATAAAAGTGATAAAAATAATTAAAATATAATAATAATACACATAAACATTATAATGCCAGCTGTATAGGGTACCAAAGTGACATTTGTCTCAGTTTCTCATTTTTGGGGGTTAGCCTTGTGCTCCCCATTTCAATCTGTCTGTTAACCCTTCATAACTTCACATCTTATTGTCTTATTTGGGGGAAGAGGAAAACAGGAAAAAAAGAGAGAGGAAAGAAAAAAATAAGCCTCCTGCTGACTTTAAGTCTGTTCAATGAGTTCTGCTGGTCTTCCTGGATGCCACAGGACGAGGTGGGCTGGGCTTCACTTTTCTCCCTTCCTATGGTTTTGAGAGGTCTATGCCACAATTTTCATAAGTTGTCCAGCCTCTGGCCCAGGTCCTCTGTGATCTGCCAGGGTCAAATCAGCCACTTAGTCTGTGGGCACAGCCCGAGTCAATCTCTGGCGTGGTGTTCCACTCAGTCTTAGTTGTGCAGCTCCAATCAGCCACTCAGTGTCTGGGCTCACAGCTGGAGTCAATCATGGGCGCGCTCTTCCACTCGGCCACTCTGTGTCTGGGCACCTGCAGCTGAAATCACCCTGGGTCGAGCCAGCCACAGCTCCTTACAAAGCAGCTGCCTATTCTTAACAAGCTCACGCCTTTTACACAGCCCAACTTTCCAAACAGTCCAGAGACTGAGTCAGGGTCCGACACGGCCCAACTTCTCCCTTCTCCAGATGTTGCCTGGCACCCTAATTTCTCTGGTGCCTGTGTCCACAGTCCCAGTAGATGTATACCACCTCTGTGTGTCTCCCATTTCATCTCTATTCCCCCTAGCAACTTCCAGCATCCAGGTCCCTCCTGGTGCAGGCTACCCTCCCTGCTGTGGTAGGGGAGGGTCCTGGTGATGTAACTCTCCTCTCCATATCCTGTGGCAGGCACTGGGCTGGGGGCCACAGCAGCCTAGGTCCCTGTGAAGATCCTAGGGACCTTACCATCCCAGTACAATCTCCTCACTGTGTGTTTTTCAATGTCTTCTACACTTTTTGGCCTCCAAACTTCATATAAGCTGAGATTCTGTCGGCTGTTCACTTTGTTCCTCAGAAGATCGGCTAGGTGTTCCAGCTGGGCACAGGGAGAGCTGGGTTCTGCTCCTACCTTCCTCGCCACCATCTTCTGTATCTGAGCGCATTTTGGTATATGATCTTTTTAATGTATTGCTGGATGCAGTTTGACAATATTTTGTTGAGGATTTTAGCGTCTCTGTTCATCAGTGATATTGGCCTATAGTTTTCTTTCTTTGTTGTGTCTTTGGTTTTGGGTTTAGGATGATGCTGGCTTCATAAAAGGAGTTAGGGAGTCTTTCCTTTTCTTGAATTTTTTGGAATAGTCTAAGAAGGATTAAGGCTAGCTCTTCCTTAAATGCTTTGTAAAATTATCCTGTGAAACTGTCTGGTCCAGGGCTTTTGTGTGCCAGGAGTTTTTTGATTACTGCTTCAATTTCATCAGCTGTTATTCGTCTGTTCAAGCTTTCTGCTTCTTCTCGATTCAGTTTTGGAAGATTATATTTTTCTAGAAATTTGGCCATTTCACCCAGGTTTTCAAATTTCTTGGTGAATAGTTCACAGTAATTTCTTAAAATCCTTTGTATTTCTTATCACTTGTGGTATAGTTTCTCCTCTTCTGATTTTATTTACTTAGATCCTCTTTTTTATTTTTGATGAATCTGCTGAAAGACTTGTCCATTTTGTTTATATTTTCAAAGAACCAGTTTCTGAATTTATTGATCCTTTGAATTGTTCTTTTATTCTCTATGTTGTTTAATTGTGCTCTAATCTTGGTTATTTCCTCCCTTCTACTCGCTCTGGGCTTTGTTTGTTGTTGTTCCTCCAGTTCTTGTAGATGCAGGGTTAGGTTTTTATTTGAAATGTTTGTATCTTTTTTTAGGTAGGGTGTGTCTCTATGAACTTAATGTCTCAGGACCACCTTACCGGTGTCTCATTGTGTGTTCATTTTCATTTGTTTCTCGAAACTTTTTGATTTCTTCTTTGTTCTCATTATTAACCCATTTTTGAGAGTGGGTGTTAAAATCCCCTAGTATAAGTCTGTTGCTGTCTGTATCCTTATTAAAGTCCTCTAAGATTTTCCTTATATATTTGGGTGCTCCTATGTTGAGTGCATATATGTTTACAGTGTTTATGGCTTCTTGATGGGTTCTTCCCTTGAGTATAATGAAGTGTCCTTCTGTGTCTCTTTTTATGGTGTTTCTTTTGAAGTCTAGTTTGTCTGATATAAGTATTGCTACTCTTGGTTTTTTCCCTGTACATTTACTTGGAATATTTTTTTCCAACCCTTAACTTTCAGTCTGTGTAGGTCCTTTGTTCTGAGGTGTGTCTAATGTAGACAGCATATGTGTGGGTTATGTTTTCTTACCCATTTAGCTACCTTATGTATTTTGATTGTAGCATTTAATCCATTTACATTTAAGGTTGTAATTAGTAGGTATTTATTCATTTTCCTCCCTTTGTTCCTGTGTTCCTCTCTCTCACACTGTTTTTCTTCCTTTTTGTAAAGCAGCCCCTTTATCCTGTCTTGCAGTGATGGTTTGGTGGAGGTATAGTCTTTTAGCTTTCTTTTTTCTGGGAAAGCCCTTATTTTGCCTTCCATTTTAATTGATAGCCTTGCTGGGTAGAGTAGTCTTGGTTGCAGGCCTTTGCTTTTCATTACGTGGAATATTTCTTGCCATTCCCTTCTGGCTTGTAGTATTTCTGTTGAGAAATCAGCTGCTAGCTTTATCTTGACTCCCTTGTATGTTACCTCCTGTTTCTCCCTTGCTGCTTTTAAGATTCTCTCTATGTTTTGGAATTTTGCTGTTTTAATTGTTATGTGTCTTGCAGTAGGCCTCTTTGGGTTCCTCTTGATTGGGACCCTATGTGCTTCCTGGACATATGTGACTTTCTTTCTCGTCAAATTACGGAAATTTTCCATCATTACTTTTTCAAACAGGTTTTCAATCCTTTGCTCCTTTTCTTCTACTTCTGGTATCTTTATTATACACATATTATTATGTTTTATGTTGTCCTGCAGTTCCCTTAACCTGTCTCCATTCTTTTTGTGTCTTTTTTCCTTTCCTTGCCCTTTCTGGGAGTTTTTTTCTACCTTATCTTCCAGCTCACTGATTCAATCCTCTGCTTCATCTAGCCTGCTTTTGATTCCTTCTACTATGTTCTTTACTTAAGAAATTTTATACTCATTTCCTCTTGGTTCTTCTTGATTGTTTCTATGTCCTTTTTCATGGTGATATAGTTTGCAGTAAGTTCCTCATAGATTTCTTGTAGTTTTTCGTTAATTCTCAGAGAGCTCATTTAGCCTCCTTATAACCATTGTTTTAGTCTCAATATCTGATGGTTGACTTGCCTCTATTTTATTTAGTATTCTTTCTGAGGATTCTTCCTTTCATTTAGATTGGGGGTTGTTTCTCTGGCTTCCCATTATTTGGGAGACTTCTTGTTTTCTTCTCCTTCTTAAATGTATCTGTTTGGACTCCCCGAGTTTGTGGTATCAACTTCTATGGTAGAAGACCTGTCAGATTCAGTGATGCAGTGTCCTTGATCTCCTGAACTTGATGCTCTTGGTATTCACTTTATGCCATTTATGTTGGCTCCTGGATGTAATTGGGTTTTGATTGTTGTTCAGTCATTCTTTGGTGGGTCCTTCCCTCCAGCTGGTTGACTGAGGGTCACTCTTCCCACCACATCTTGTATACTGTTGTCCATGTGCTGCTAGAAGAAAACCACAAAGCCCAGGTAACAAACCCATGTCCACAAAAATAACTCCCCCCCTGAAATCCCACCATCAACAGCAAATGAACCAGTATTAATAAGGGTGTAAAGAGATAAAACTATTAAAAGAAATGAGAGAAATAAACCATAGTATAAAATCTAGTGTCTTAATATGTAGAAACTTGATAGACAAGAAATGAGTGTTAAAAAGCTATGCAGGAAAGAAAATATTGCAAATCATGGAGAAGACCACAGTGGATTTCATCTCAGTAGCCTCTAGTATTTACCAGTTTTTTCTTTCTCGATCCACCTCTGGTGATATTAAATGTTGACTCTGTCTACCTTAAGCAGCCCGATTCGATACTGCCAAGGATGTACTGTCTGTGGCTATCACCTTCAGTTGTTAATGTAGTCATTCTGCACTTAGCACATTGTATGCGGGAAACGTACTTATATGTTTTACATTGACTGGTAGTGGAGTACGGGACACGTATAAATACGTGTTTTGTAGACTAGCGGTAGAATGCGGGTAACAGATAAATACGTTTATTTTTATACTTTTTTATTGCTCTAAAGGGATGCTGACATGCAGATATACGAATTCCAAAGGACAAAATTTGGGTCGCTTTAACACAGACAATGGTGAATTATGTATGTATGTTTTAACGATTATCACACAAAAAAACACTACTAAAACTTCATTCTTTCTTTTTTTAAATACGATTAACACAACAAAAACACTACTAAAACTTCATTCTTCTTTTTTTACAATGAAGTTTAAGAAAGAAAACTTCATTCTTTCTTTTTTTATACATTTTACATACTTTTTTCAAAATATTTTCAATAAATCAGAGTTTTTACATATTTTATTACTTTTATTTCAATTTCCAGTGATTTTTCCCGTATTTCTCTGTTTAAAATTTAAGAAAAATAATTCCGTATACATTTTATAGTAAGTCACAAAAAGTTTCATTGAAAAAAATATGTAAAACTAAAGTTATCATAATTTTACTGAATGTTGCCATTTGCACAAAACATTAGCAAAAATGGCCTGCTCTACCTGTTAGCTTGCGATAAAAGCTACCCACACACCAGGGGTTAGCAGTTAGGCTTAAGCCCCGCAGGGTGGGGCAGAATCCCTTCTGGTGTCAGGGCTATTGTTTCCCATTAGGCTGCTGCTCCTTTGAGGGGAGTGGTCTGCCTAAGCCAAATGGCTGCTGCCACATGGGGGATGACTCAGCACCAGGAACCTTAAAGCTACTCTCTCTTTTCTCTTCCCAAAGCCTCCATCCCCAGGTCCTCCTTAAGTGTCTCTAATCCACTCTGCCCTCCCTTTTTCAGGGATCTACTCTCTGTGGCTGACTACTTTGGTTGTTAATCTACTCATTCTGCACCTAGCAGTGAGGCTTAAGCACCACAGAGCTGGGGCAGAGTCCCTCTTGGGGTTGGGACTATTGTTTCCCCTCAGGCTGCTGCCACTTGTAGGGAAGTGGCCTGCCTAAACATGATGGCTACTGCCATATGGGGGATGATTCAGCACCAGGATCCCAGGGGCTATTTTCTCAGTTCTCTCCCCAAAGCCTCTATCCCTAGTCTCTCCTCAGGTGTCTTCACCCCACTCTGCCCCCACCTTTGCTGGAGCCCAGTGTAAGTGCTGCAAAGGAAAATTTTTATGTTGGCCCTTTAAGCAGCTCTTTGCGCCTCCAGCTGTCTGTTTCTGGCAGAGAGCAATTCTGCTGCTTTTCCCCAATGGTAGTTGTCTGTGTACTCTTTGGGCTCTGGTGCTCTAGGCTGGGGATCCCAGCTTAGGGTTTAGACCCCATACTTCTCAGGGGATCCGACTGGCTGCTTAATTATCCCTCCAGTGCTGACACTTGTGGGTGACCAGCCAGCTCTCTAGTGTCTCCACGGTACTCCCTATCAGTAGGTTGTGCTGAAGCTGATTCTTCTCTCTGTCCGAGGTTTTAAGTCTTCTCTCCTATTTTTCAGTTGTTTATTCTGGGTGATTCCTCCACAGTTTAGTTGTAATTCCATATTGGTCTTTGGACAAGGTTAGTGTGGCTTGTATTCATTGCTCTTCCATCTTCAGTCCTTACTTATATGTACTTCTTTATCCCCCCACCTCTTCACCCATTCCCTCATAATCCCCTCCCATCTAACAAACCTCAAAACACTCTCCATATCCATGACTCTGTCTCTTAGTTTCTTGTTTGCGTAGTTTCTTTCTTAGATTCAACTGTTAATAATAGAATTGTATTTTTTGCCATTTTCTTTTTCATAGTTTTGATCTTTTTCTTAAATACAGCCCTTTAACATTCCAGATAATAATGATTTGGCGACAGTGAACTCCTTTAGTTTTTTCTTGGCTGGTTAGCTTCTTATAGGCCCTTTGATTCTAAATGATAGCTTTGCTGGGTAGAGCAGTCTTGACTATTGCCATTCCTTTCTAGCCTGAAAAGTTTCTTTTGAGAAATCAGCTGACAGTGTTAAATGGGAATTCCCCTGTAGGTAACTAACTGCCTTTCTCTTGCTACTTTTAAGATTCTCTCTTTATCTTTAACCTTTGAGATTTTAATTATGATGTGTTTTGGAGTGGGCCTCTTTACATCCATCTTGTTTGGGACTCTCTGTGCTTCCTGGACTTGCATGTCTATTTCTTTCACCTATAAGGGAAGTTTTATTTTATTATTTTTATAAGTAGATTTCCAATTTCTTGCTCTTTCTTTTCTCCTTCTGACACCCCTATGATGTGAATGTTGGACCTCCTGAAATTGTCCCAGAGGCTGCTTATACTATCCTCATTTTCTTGGATTCTTTTTTCTTCTTGTTGCTCTGATTGGTTGTTTTTTTCCTCCTTTGTTTCTAATCATTGGTTTGATTCTTGGCTCCATCCATTCTACTGTTGTTTCCTTGTAAATTGTTCTTTATTTCAATTAGTGTGTCCTTTGTTATTGATAGGATCCTTGTTATGCTGTTTAGGTCCTCATTAAGTTCCTTGAGCATCCTTATAACCAGTGTTTTAAACTCTGCACCTGATAGTCTAGTTATTGCCATTTCATTTAACTCTTTTACTGGAGTTTGATCTGTTCTTTCATTTGTGCTGTGTTTCTTTGTCTCCTTGTTGTGGCAGCCTTCTTGTGTTTCTTTCTGTGTATTAGGTAGAGCTACTATGACTCCCTTTCTTGGTAGCATGGCCAAATGTAGTAGGTGTCCTGTAGTGCCCAGTGGCATAGCCCCCTCTGTCATCAGAGCTGAGTACTCGAGGTGCGCCCTTCGTGTGGACTGAGTACACTCTCCTCTTGTAGTTGAGCCTTGATTGCTGTCAACAGGTCAGTGGGAGGGACTTACCTAGGCCAGTCAGCTGCAAGGACTGGCTGTGACTACTGACCACCTACCTCCCCTCTCTGTGGAAGATCAACGGTGTGGGGGAAGATAGTGATGCTCCAATGTGGTCTCTAGCTGTCCAATTGGTGTTTAGACTCTGGGATTTACTGAGTGGTGCAGGCCAAGACCAACCCCCACCTGTGTTTTGCCCACAGTCACTCTGCCTGAGCTATAAAGCAACTTAAGATGGCAAAACACAAGATGACTTGTTGATTTCCAGGCAAAGCCAAGCTGTGAATCTAGGCTGACTGCTGATAGTGCTGGACCTGTGGCCACTTAGCAAAAGGTACAGGAGCCGGGAGCTTACTGATGCTTGAGGTTACTTATTTGAGCGGACCTAGGAAGTTGTGAAGCATGAACCAAGACCAGCCATCATATGGTTAAGCCAGTAAGTTGGGTGGGACACAGTCTCTGTCAATCTTCAGGGTGGGGCAAACAGTGTTAGCCAGGTTGATAGAGTCTTGGATATGGCACCAGCCTGATGTCTCTCTTTGGGGAGGGTTCAGGAAAGGGATAATTGCCTTTCCCTGCCTTGCTGTCGGGGAGAAAGCTGCCCACCAGCTCTTGCCTTGATGCCAGACACTTCAGTTTCTCCCTGTATGGGACTGGTGCCTTTTAAGCTGCTACTGTGGTGGTAGAGCTCAAAGAGAGTGAGTCTGAATAAGTCCGTATGTGGTTTCTTTAAGAGGAACTGCTTGGGACTCCAGAAGTTTCTTCCACGGACTTAATTCCTGCTTATTTTTGTAGCCAGAAGTTATGGGGACTTATCTTCCTGGCACTTCCTGCTTTGGGGGGTGGGCAGGGCTAGGGATCTACTGTGTGGCTGGGACTCCTCAGTCTCGAGATAATTGCCTTTCCAAATTTTTATCTACCACAAGTGGATGTGGGACCAGATTGTTCCACATCTGCGCCCCTCCTACTACTCTGGATGGATGTGGTTTCTTTAATTCTGTAGTTGTCAGACTTCCATTCAACTCAATTTCTGATTTTTTGAGTGATGATTTTTCTGTATGTTAGTTGTAATTTTGATGTGGTGGTTGTGCAAGAAAGTGAACCATGTTTTCCTATGCCACTATCTTGACGAGAAGTCTAAAAGCTCTTTCATTATACATAATATATATGTGGAAGTGAAACCACATTAATCTAGACTTCCAATGTGCTAAAAGTTGTTTTTAAGAATGAAGTTGAAAATTATTTTCATTTTGATCAGTATTTTAAATATTTAAAAATTTAAAACTATCTCTGCCTTAGTTTTACCCTTTACCATCTGTGGGTCTTTCAGAAAGTCATCTGAATTTTCTGGGCTTCACATATTCATGTGTAAAGTCAGAGTTTTCCAAATTTTTCTTTATTACTCCTTAGAAACTTAATACTAAAATAGTCCTAGACTAGATCCTATAAGAAAAAAAGTCAAATTGCGTTGGTTCTTGTCATTTACTAGGTCAAAATATATTCACTTTCCACTAGGAAAAATTAATGGTAAATAAATACTTAATTGATTAAGAAATCCAAATTTAGAACATTTCTGGTATAAAGTCAACATTAAACATTTGGAAAAAATTGGGGATCTAATGGAAAATGTGTTTTTGTTTAAACTGTTCAGATAAATAAGTAAACAAAAATTTCATTTTATTAATAAATCAAGTATAGTCCATGATATGATCATTAGAAATTGTAATTAATAAATTATTATTTTGTATCTTAATGTAGGTGAAGAAAACTGGTCTTGTGGTGGTGAAAAACATGAAAATTATTGATCTTCACTGTTCGAGTGAAGATTTACATGCTGGGAAAATTGCTCTTATAAAACATGGGTCAAGGCTGAAAAACTGTGATCTCTATTTTTCTAGAAAACCATGTTCTGCTTGTTTGAAAATGATTGTAAATGGTAAGTGCAGATAAAGCTTTGTTGGGGATTACTAGCATTTATCCTGAGAATAGTCAGTGAAAACAAATTGCATAAATACCACACAGGTGATTTAGAAATATATATAGTATATCTGAAGACAGTCTCATATACTGTAAGAAGAGTCAGAAAGCATGGATTCTGGTCTCATCTCTGTCGCTAACTAGTTAGATGATGTTTTATTTATTAGTAGACTAATGTTAGTTGCTATAAGAAAACACTAAAATTTCAGTGGCTTAACATACTAGGCATTTATAACCCCTGTGCAGTAGTACCCCTTTATTGATGGGAGATATATTCAGAGACCCCCAGGAAAGGCCTCAAACTACAGATAGTACTGAACCCTACATATGTTGTTTTTTTCCCATGATTCATACCTTTTCACCTAAAGGAAGCACTTTACTGATTTCCTTTGGCATATCTGAATTGCCAGCATCACTAATCTTGCACTTTGTAGCCATTACTAAGTTAAAATAAGAGTTATTTGAACACAAGCACTGCAATAGATACTGTGATTCTATAACAATCCATCTGATAACGTAGGCAGCTACTAAGTGACTAATTAGTGGGCAGTGTATACAGTGTGGAGATGCTGGACAAAAGGATGATTTACATCCAGGGTGGGATGGAGTGGGACAGGGAGAGATTTCATTACACAACTTAGAATGATGTACAATTTAAAACTCATGAATTGTTTATTTCTGAATTTTTCATTTAATATTTTCATTTAAGTGGACCATGGTTGACTGTGGGTAACTGAAACCACAGAAAGTGAAATTGCAAATAAGGGGGTACTACTGTAATATCCCAATGCAGATGTTGCTGAACAGTAGACAGCTTTCTCCATGTGGTTGATTCATGAGTTTAGGCATCTTCTGTGGTATTGGTACTATCATCCCCAAGGACCTTGAATCCTCTGCATCCAGAATGAGAAAGAAAAATTGAGAAGGCATACCTGTTCTTAAAAATCCTGGCCCACAAGTCACATACATTACCTCTGTTCATATCCATTGAGGGAACTGTAGTTCCTGGCTGGGCAGCTGTCTCCCAATGACTACTTTATGGTTTGGAAAGAGGAACATAAATTATTAATGTATAGCTATCCATCTCTGTCATACCAGGCTACTCACTAAACCTCTTTGTGCTTATGATTTATTTTTGTCCCCAGGTAAGTATGCAGACCATTTTGCTATTTTTAAAAAAATTATATCTTTTACATAGGTACTGTGATATTGTGATTTATAATATGAATTACATATTTGGTCTTCTTCCTGTTTCTGTCACAGCACAAGTAAAATCCCTAGGAATTTCCTGAGTGAGAGGAGTGAAAAAGGTGTTTGTTTATTTATTTATAATTGCTTTTTAGAGCAAGAGGGAGAGAGAGGGAAGGAGAAAGAGAGAAACACTGATTTGTTTTTCCACTTACTTATGCATTCATTGATTGCCTCTTGTGTGTGCCTGGACTGGGAATCAAACCTACAACCTTGGTGTATTAGAATAGTGCTCTAACCAGTTGAGCTACCTGGCCATGGCCATAACAAGCCCCTTTGAACCACACCTGAGTTTCTGTTAATGAAGTGATTTTTGGAAAGCCCCTGTGCATAGTGCTTGGTTGCCAGGGGAGCCAACCAGGTAATTAGAGGGTTGGGACTTTTCAGCCTTACCTCCTAGACCTCTGGGAAGGAGAGAGGGGCTAGAGTTTGAGTTCAGTTAACAAAAGTCAGTGATTTAATCAAGCATGCCTTCAGAGAGCTTCTTAAGTAAAAAGGCTAACATAGTACCTAATCCTTTTCCTCACAGAGTTATTGGGAGCCAAAAATAACAATGCAACACATCATCTAGTACCAAATGAATGATACAGGCTATAAGTGATAAAAGAGTAGAGGAGAAGTAGTGATCCCTACTGGTTGGCATGTTATGAAAGGCTAGGGCTTAAGCTGCATTTTGATGGGTCAGAGGTAGAAGAGGAACACATCCCAGGTTGGGGAGACAGCATATGTGAGATGAAAGGTTCTGGGGAGGGTCAGTGTTTCAAATAGATAATTATTCTTGGGGAAAAGAGTGGCATTTGGATTATAATAAGTTGGGATTTTAGTGGAGAACTTGGGAAAACTGTATGGCCTTTGGGCTTTATCTTATGGAACAGAGTTCCTAAACTTGTTTTGAGAATGAGCTATTTTTATTTACATCACTGTCTTAAGAGTAATGATCCAGGTCCATAGTGAAGGCTGTGCCCTTGAGCTACAAGTAGAAAGCACTTGCAGAAGAAATGGTCAGGTGGTTATAGCCTACTGGCCTTCAACAAGTTTTTTAAGCAGGTAGGGTATCTATGATAGTTGTTAGATTCTATAGTCTTTCCCCTGCAGTTACAGGTACAGAAGATATTTAAGATGGTGATGGCATTTTTTACCTTCTTTTCCCAATTAATTGGGCAGATTGGATATTTGCTTTATCATTTGTGTTAATTGACCTATAAATCCTATTATAGATAATGTGTAGTCAGCCATTGAAGATTTTTGAGCAGGATGTAACATGATTAAAAGTATTATTATTCTTTTTTGTTATTGAATTGGAGCATGAAAAGATAAGAGGTCGAGAACCTAATTAGTAGACTATTGCATTAGGCAGGGTATAAAATAGGATTCAGAGGTTGACATTGATATAAAAAGGAAGACTGAAAGAACCAAAACGTTTTTTAACTGATCTCTTCTAGAGTCAAGGGAAAGAATTTAATAAAAGATAGTTGTGTTTTGTGCTGAGTTGACTATGCTGTAAGCACTCTTAATAGCCTCAGAGCTAAGCATTAGAAAAGTAGTTAAGTGCAAGTTACTGACCACTGCTTGATGTCTTTGAGTTAAGATACTTAAACCTGCCAAGAGAAATAATGAAGCGTGGGAAAATCAGGAAGAACCTACAATAGAAATGCTTTTATGTTAGTGTTAGACCCATATATAAATAAAATTGCTATATTAGTTTAGGTTTCTATATATTTTGGGAAGCAGCTTAGTCCATGCTATTGCTAAGTTATTTAAATTACAATTATTGTTACATTAGTTACATAGCACACATTTCCAAAGCACAGTGGTTCTCAAAGTCTGTGGACTCCTGATATTCCACAAGGTCAAATCTATTTTCATAATACTACTGCATTTACACTAATACTACCGAAAACAGTGGTGAGTAAAACTACTGTTGCCTAGTAAGAATCAAGGCAGTAGAAATCACTGTACTCTTCATGGCCAAACTGCAGTAGTGGTCATTGTACTCTTTGTGGCCACATATTTGGAATTAAAAAAAAAGGTTTCATGTAAGAATGTCTTTGATGATACAGTAAAAATTATTAATTTTATTAAACCCCAACCCTTGAGTACACATCTTTATAATATTCTGCATGAGAAAATAGGAGGTAGACATAAAGCACTTTTGCTACAATCCTATGTGTGAAGGTTGTCTTATGAAAAACCACCTCTGCAAATGTTTGAGTTATGAACTGAATTATCCACTCTTTTTCATGGAACACCATGATCTGACGAACTGTAACTATTTACACTTGGCTATTTAGCAGACATTGTCTCAAAGATAAATTAAGTGAACGTGTCACTTCCAGGAAAACAACTGACAGTATTTGTTTCCAGTGATAAAATATTAGTCTTCAAGTGAAAATTAAAATTTTGTAAAACTAGTATCGACCATTATGAGCTTACACCTTCTCAGCACTTAAAGACTGTTCTGGATAAGATTGGTGGTAATATTAATGAATATAATTCTTAAAAAAATGGAATTTAACATAACTACAAAAATGTGTTATGATTTCAGATTCTGCATTGTAACTAACCTTTAAGGTACTATTCTTTGTCAAATTTTTATGTGTTGTCAAAGAATATTCACAACTATCTGAAATTGCTGTTAAAATACTCCTTTTCAATTACATATCTGTCTGTGTGAGGCTGGATACTTTACAAGTACATCAATGAAAAAAACAACCTATTGCAGCAGATTGAAAACAGCAACTGATTTGAGAATCCAGATGTCTTCAGTTGAGCCAGAAAATAAAGAGATTTGTAAAAATTTAAAACAGCGTCACTCCTTTATTCTAGTTTTTGTTGTTGTTTTGGAAAGTATAGTTATTTTTCATTGAACTATGTTATTTATATTAATATATAATAAATTCTTCATTATTTTTTACTGAATTAATATTTTTAAAATTTTGTTTTAATTTTCTAATACAGTAAATATCCATAGCTATAATCCACACCTCATTGGGGGTCCTTATTAATTTTAAAGAGTGTGACTGGGTCTCAGACAAAAAAAAGAAAAATTGGAGAACTGTGGTAGCATTTGCCACTGGTATGTGAATATTTGTTTAGAGATTGGTCATGCTCTCTACTTGAATTGGAATGTTTAGATGAAACAGTGACCATTACTGCTGGTTAGGAAATGGATTTTGAAAATGCAAAGAGAAGGTAGGTGAAATGCAGGCAGAGGAAACATTCTGATAGTAGCTTTGAGGCTTTCAAATTGCATCACAGCCTAAACCACAGTAAGAGTCAGAAGTAGCAGGGAATAGATAAAAATGTGTGTTTGTTGAACTAAGACTTTTTAGTTTATTAATTTGAATGTACAACACCCTTTGGGCCATTTGTTTAGTCACTTCAGGGCAGAATCATAAAAAATGACTCTTGCCCTGGCCAGTGTGGCTCAGTTGGTTGGAGTGTTGTCCCATAGACTGAAAAGATTGCAGGTGTGATTCCTGGTCAGGGCATATTCCCAGGTTGTGGGTTCAATCTCCAGTCAGGGTGCATGTGAGAAAACAATCAATTGATATTTCTCTCTCTCATCAATGTTTCTCTGTCTCCCTTCCTCTTTTTCCGAAAGCAGTGAAAAAAATGTCCTCAGGTGAAGTTAAAAAAATAAAATAAAAAAATGTCTCTCTTAGCTGCAATTACATGAGATACTAGCAATGGGATCTCTGTTGTAAAATACCTTTAACTAATGAATATTTGGGTGCTTAACTCTGTATGAAGATTCACTCATCATGTGATCTTAATTACAAATTAAAATATTTTTTCCTATGTTTGTTATCTAGTTTTGTTTTTTCTTTTGTAAATTGTTCATATCTTTTGGGCTCTCTTAAGGCCTTGCTCTTATCCATTGGTACCTGTATATGCTTTTAATTAAAATTTTCTCTGTATGTTAAATATTGCTAACCTTTCCTCTGTCACATTGATTGAAAAAGTTCCTTCTAGTTTGTTGCTCTGTCTTTAATTTTGTGGACTTAAAAAATTTAATATCATGCCCCTCCCCCATTGCTACCCTCAAATTATAAGTTCTTTGTGGACATTTTGGATAACTGTATAATATTTTGTTATGAGGAGGACCCTAATTTGTTTAACCATTCCCTTATTTTGTCCATTTAGATTTTTTCTGTGTTTTTACTGTTTTAAACAATGCTGCATTAAATGTAGCCATGCATGTTTTCTTTCTTGTCCCTATTTAGAATATTTTTACAGAATAGCTTCCCAGAGGAAAAATTCAGAGCACAGGTTTACAAGGTCTGTCTGGAAAAAGTCCAGCCATTGTTAATAATATAATGACAGCATTGTGTGCAACACTTATGTAACCAGGCAGCCAAGGAGAGTAGACTGGAATGTGTATGTGTGAACAATGACAACTTCACTGTCTAATCTGTGGGGTTGGTAGATGCCATTGATTGAGCATGTGTACTGTGTGGGTGTTGCATTCAAAATGACTAAGCGCAGGGACTTCCGGCCAAAAGGGAGGCGTAGTTGGACACACTGTGCCTCCTTGCACAACCAAAAGAGGAAAAACAATTTAAAAAACAAAACAGCCAGATCTGACAGAAAATCGAACTAAGTGGAAGTCCGGCAACCAAGGAGTTAAAGAAGAGACATTCATCCAGACCGGTAAGCGGGGCGGAGCTGGGCGGAGAGCACGCGGGAAGAAGGTGGTTTGTGGAGCTGTGCCAGCACCGTTCCAGCTACCCAGAAAGGCCCGCGATGGGCATGCCTAGCCAAAACTAGGCCAGTGCACTCGGCGAGACCTACAGCCGGCAGACTCAGATCCAGCAGGGCTGAGACTCGTGGACCAGGCAGTCTCTCATTTGAGCGCAAATAAACTGGGAGAAAAGGCTGAGGAGCAGAGCAGACCACACAACCCACCATCGTGGGGGAATAAAGCCTCAAACCACTGATTGAAAACACCTGTGGGGGTTGAGGCGGCGGTGGGAGGAACTCTAGGCCTCACAGGAGAGTTCATTGGAGAGACCCGCAGGGACTTGGAACTATGCAAGCCCACCTGCCAACCCAGGAGCCAGCACAGAAGGGCCCGACTTGCTTGTGGGTAGTGGGGGAAGTGTGAAGAATGGAGCAAGCACCATTGTTCTCTCAGCCCCTTCCCCACAGGCAGAGTCTCAACACAACGACGTGGGCTGCCCCACCCTAGTGAACACCTAAGGTAACACCCTTAAAGTAACAGGTGCGCCAAGAGAAAAAATGGCCCAAGTGAAGGAACAGATCAAAGCTCCAGAAAAAATACAGCTCAGTGACAAAGAGATAGCCAACCTATCAGATGCACATTTCAAAGCACTGGTAATCAGGATGCTCACAGAATTGGAGGAAAGTTGGTCACAATTAGTTGAACAAATAAAGGATACGATAAAGGAAATGAGGGGATATGTGCAGGGAACCAATAGGGATGAGAAGGAAATGGACTCAAATCAACGGAGTGGACTGAAAGAAAGAAAAAAGCATCCAACCAGAAAAGAATGAAGAAACAAGAATTCAAAAAAATGAGGAGAGGCTTAGGAATCTCCAGGACATCTTTAAATGTCCCAACATCCAAGTCATAGGGGTGCCAGAAGGAGAAGAGGAAGACCAAGGGATTGAAAACTTATTTGAACAAATAATGAAGGAGAACTTCCCCAAGCTAATGAAGGAAATAGACTTCCAGGAAGCTCATAGAGTCCTAAAGAAGTTGGACCCAAAGAGGAACACACCAAGGCACATCATAATGACATTACTCAAGATTAAAAATAAGGAGAGAATCTTAGAAGCAGCAAGAGAAAAGAAGACAGTTACCTAGAAAGGAGTTCTTATAAGACTGTCAGCTGATTTCTCAAAAGAGACCTTACAGGCAAGAAGGGGCTGGAAAGAAGTATTCCAAGTCATGAAAGGCAAGGACCTACATCCAAGAATACTCTATCCAGCAAAACTTTCATTTAGAATGGAAGGGCAGGTAAAGTGCTTCTCAGATAAGGTCGAGTTCAAGGAGTTCATCATCACCCAGCCTTTAATTATATGAAATGTTAAAGGGATTTATATAAGGCATGGAGGGATATCATCAGGGCAGTGATTAGGGAAGAGAGGAGGAAAAAGTACAGAGAGTAAGTAGCATAAACGCTAGGCAGAAAACAGACAGCGGGAGGTTAAGAATGGTATAGGAAATGTAGAAGCCAAAGAACTCATGTGTATGACCTATGGACAAAAACTATAGGGCAGGGAATGGGGTGGGTGTGGGGTGAGGGGAATAAAGGGGGGGAATGGGACAACTGTAATAGCATAATCAATAAAATATATTAAAAAAAGAAAAAAAAATGACTGAGCGAGTAGAGCAACAAATCTGCATCAAATTTTTCATTAAGCTTGAACATTCTTCTGTTCAGAAGCCTGCAGCTATGGGCAACTGGTGTTTGGCAGTTTCATCATGACAACCCATGTGCTCATGCATCATGTCTTGTGCAGAGTTTTTTGATGAAATATCAAATCACCCAGATGACTCATTCCCCCTTTACCCCAGATTTGGTGTCCTGCAATTTCTGCCTTTTTCCTAAACTAAAATCACCTTTGAAAGGGAAGAGATTTCAGACTGTTGATGAGATTTAGGAAAATATGACAGGCAGCCAATGGCAATTGGGAGAACGGTGTGACGTTCCAAAGGTGCCTACTTTGAAGGTGACTGAGGGGTCATTGTCCTATGTACAATGTTTCTTGTTCTTGTATCTTCTTCAATAAATGTCTCTATTTTTCAATATTGTATGACTGGATACCTTCTGGACATACCTCATATTTTAAAAGCATGGTTGAATAATTTCAGGAACAAAACTTTAGACATTATCAGTTGTCAGCTATAATATTTCTAAAAGCAGCCATTTTTTACTTGTAGCGCTTTGGCATATAGTCCCAGCACTGGGCTTTGGGACCACACTTAGCAAGGCCAATGATTCCACAAATACCTCCCGTGGGCTTTGTTAGGGGTTAGACAACTTTTCCTATAAAGGGCCAGATAATAAATATTTTAGGCTTTGCATGCCACATGGTGTCTACACAGCTACCCAGCTCTCAACTCAGCTACTCCATTGCAGTACGAAAGCAGCCAGAGTCTGTGTCAACGAATGATGGGCCTGTGTTCTAATAAAACTTCATTTATAGACACTGAAATTTAAATTTCATATAATTTTTGTGTTAAAAAATATTCTTGTTTTTTATTTTTCCAACTATTTAAGACTATAAAATCCATTCTTAACCTGCAAGCCATACAAAAATAGACAATGGGTTGGATGTGGCTTGTGACCTATGGTTTGCCATAGGCTGTATTATTGCTGACTTGGTAATAGACATTTATTATGTTGGGACTTCTGGATCTACTGCAATGATATGGTGGATTTATCAAGAAAACTTAATTTCAGCATGTATCTGATAACTACCTTTCATATTTTGTATTTCAGCTGGAGTTAACCGAATTTCATATTGGCCTGCTGATCCAGAAATAAGTTTGCTTTCTGAGGCTGCCAGTTCTGAAGATGCAAAGTTAGATGCCAAAGCAGTGGAAAGATTGAAATCAAACAGTAGGGCCCATGTGTGTGTCTTGCTTCAGCCTTTGGTGTGTTATATGATGCAGTTTGTAGAGGAGACCTCTTACAAATGTGACTTTATTCAAAAAATTGCAAAGACATTCCCGGATGCTAACACTGACTTTTATTCCGAATGTAGACAAGAAAGAGTAAAAGAATATGAAATGTTATTTTTTATTTCAAATGAAGAACTACATAAGCAGATACTGATGACTATAGGTTTGGAAAACCTATGTGAAAATCCATACTTTAGCAATCTAAGGCAAAACATGAAAGACCTTATCCTGCTTTTGGCTACAGTAGCTTCCAGCGTGCCTAACTTTAAACACTATGGATTTTATTGTGGCAATACTGAACAGATTAATGAAATTCACAATCAATGTTTGCCACAAGAAATTGCAAGGCACTGCATGGTTCAGGCCAGGTTATTGGCATATCGAACTGGTAAGTTATATGCTTAGTTCATACATTGGGGCTTATTGGTTGGGTTGTATTTATCTCAGAAATAAAGTGGGGTTTACCTCATCTATGGTACAGTTCATTTACTCTCAGATCCTAAAGTTTTGCTGGTTGTACAATATAGAGAATTTAGTGAGACCCTTGAGTAGACACCTCTCTTAGAGCAGTTTCAGATTTTTTGTGGCCTTATAATTTGGTGCTGCATTTATAAATCAGGGTCTGATTGTCTAGACCCTTCTTTTCTGCTTCTTGTTTTTATCACTTCACTGTTCATTGATCCCTCTACTAGAGATGGGACAAAAGAGAAAGAGAGAAGCAAATCATTCATTTTCATTAACTCTTTGATATTTTATATGTTTGTAATATTAATACAAACTTTTAAAAGCTTTACAATATATGAATTCAAAGTAACCAACAGAATCAAAGTAAAGAAATACTGGCAGATTTTTTTTTTCCAATTGCTAGTGTGTGTTCAATCAGCAAGTAGAGAAATCAAACACTTTTACTTTATTAAGTTATGCATGGGTACATATGTGAAAAGAAAATCTTTCTTGGGAATTTTGTTTTTTGTGGTAAAATATGGCCTCTGTATTTCCAATTGCAGAACAGCGTTTTTACATCTTATCAAATATAAAAATTTTCCAAAATAGAAGAATTATCACTTTTTAAAATGCAGGTTTGAAATAAGGAAAAAGTGCAGGCAGGAGGAGCAGTAGAGTAAGATTTGATGAGTGGGCTATACTAGGATTTTTTAAACTTCTCCCAAGAAAGACGGAAAAGAGAGAAAATCTTCAGAAAAGGTTCAGATAAATGCCACTGGCCTGTAATGTATTCTAAACAAAGACCACAGGTCAAAGTAATTTCAGTAGAATTGAAGTTCTCAACTGGTAGCATACCAGAATCTCCATGAAAATTTTATTAGAGGACAAATGCTCAAATTCCAACTCAGACTAAACCAAGTCCCTAACGGTGTGGCCTAGGCTTATGAATTTTTCAAGTTATGGAAGGAATTCTGACATTCAGGAAGGTTAATAAGCACTCAGTTCTGATTAAAGAATTTGATTCGACTACAACAGGCATAAGCTATATGATGCCAAACAACTCCATAGCATAACAGTCTGATTTAATGTAATTACTTTATTTTTTAAAAGATTTTATTTACTTTTAGAGAGAGGGGAAGAGAGGGGGAGAGAAACGTGTGTGGTTGCCTCTTGAGTGCCACCCACGGGGGACCTGGCCTGCAACCCAGGCATGCATCCTGACTGGGAACTGAACCAGTGACCCTTTGGTTCACAGGCTGGCACTCAATCCACTGAGCCACACCAGCAAGGGCTTAATGTAATTACTTTATATATGGGCTATACATTGGTCTCTTTGTCAAAACCAACTTTATAAATAATTCTTCTCTAAACCAGGAAAGACAAACATAAATGGGAACAGCTGTTACAACTATAATTCACAAATTCCCCTTTGCTAGTTAGAATTCAGAAGATTCCAGAGTGAACATAAGGTGGGATATGTGAATATGCTGTTCTTTTACTTGATCTCAGTATTTCTTGCTTCTCATAGAACTATGTATGATTAGTTCATACAATGTATGATTCCAGTGTTTAAAGATGGAGAAATGTTTAGATATAAATTTGTGTATATATTCTTTATTAGATACTCTAATTATAAATTTATCTGCTATTTCTGTGCAGTTTTTTACATAAAGCTGTACGTATTTCTGCACTTGACAGGCAATTTAAAAGGTTTTTCAAGGTTAATTTTTTTTTACTATGTGTGACTTTTTTGCCTGGAATCCAGATCCTAAATAGAATGCAACTGTGTCATGCACTCCACTCCATTGGGAGTTCTTCCAGGGAAGAGATCACATCTTCATTGCCATTTTTTCCTTAGCACTAAGTGCAGTGTGTTGAATGGATAAAGGATCTCTTTTTATATCCAAAGATAAATGGTTCATAATCCGTTATCTAAAACCCTTGGAGCCAGATGAAAAGGAATTCAGAGATTTTAGAAAGGTAATATGGTATGTATACTATATATTAACCAGCACTTCTGGGGAATCTGGGAAAATACCATGTAATCAAACACATTTACACAAATGGAGTAAAATGTGTGAATGTTTGCATTAAACATTTGGTCAGGTGTGGCCACAAAATAAGTGTATCAAGCTGTCCAAAAAAATCTTGATATAAGGGATTTCAGATAAGGAATTCTAGACCTATACTCTTCATTGATGATAAATAGTAACAATAAAAATTTATTGAGCACCTACTATATGTCAGGCACAGAGCTAGGCTATTTATGTACTGATACCATTTAACATGGAGGACAATCCAACAAGGTAAATATCCCTATCGTAGAGTGTTCTAATAACTCAGACTTCATTTCACACTGTTCAGTTTGCTTTGATGGCATTATTTTATTCTAGTTAGTAGGTGAAGAAATCATTCTATTAAACCATTTCATTTAAAAATACATTTATGATTAAAATGAATTGTAAAACCTCCAATAGAGTTTTCTAAAAGTAATTGATAGTAAGTGCTTAATAATTGCCTCTTGAATGATGAATAAATATGATCCACAAAAGTTTCATTAAAAGTATGTTTCTCTGGTACTTTGAGGTGGCAAAAAAATGACAAAATATATTTAGGCTCTAGGGGGAAAAAGTTAGGAGTGCATTACATCTTATCTACCTGGTTTAAGTATGATACTTTAATCTCTGTTTTGGGTCCTGTTTTCCCATTAGACTTAGCATTTTACAAAGCTGAAGATTATACCTTCCTCCTGAACACAGTGTTGATACAAAAGTAGATTGGAGTAGCCAAGAAAGTTTAATGTTTCAAATTACAGCTTTGTGGTTCTCAGCTTTAGTACAGAGGGAATGCTTATGTGAAATGCAAATTCCTGTGTCTGCCCACCTTCTGTGGAGAGGTTGAATCAGGGCATTTCCATGGGAGATAGGAGTCTGCCTTTTTAACAACCAGCCAGTGGTTCTGATACAGATGGCCTGCAGACCACATGGACAAACCCTGACATGACAGAATTGGTAGCTAAAATTACCATGCCTATGTTCTAGAACCATAGGATAAAGAGTTCTCTGATTTTTAGTGATCAGAGTCTCAGGAATTTGGCTCAGTGATTATAAGTTGATCTTTCCTTCAAACGTACACATATGAAGACAGGAACAACTAGAGCAATTTCTGTAAAAATTACATACATGAAAAGATTTTTGAGAAACTACCTAATTTGTCAGCCAATGTTGGGGCTGGGTGAAATCTACTCCATGTAACATGGATGAGATTTCATTTTGATTTTAAAATATACATTGTAAAGAATATTCTCTTGGTGTGACTTACCTTAGATAGCAGTAGAGCAGCATGCTGATAGAAAATCACACTTCTTTCCCCTCTTTACAAGGTTTAGTCTGTCTCCAGACTGAAACAGAAAAAGTGGCTCCTGAGACTTCAAAAAAACCACAACATGAAAAACTCTCAGTGTAGATAGCAGGAAATGTAGGCTCTTAGTATGAAGAATTTCTATTTTAGTTTTTCATTTTTTGTTTTTGATTTATGCTTGTACTGAGTACAGTTTTACCTCCAGTAAAGGTTTTGGTTTTGCAGACAAATTTAGTCTTATGTTTATAACTTCTGCCACTTGTCTTAGAAATGATCATAAATCTGTAATTATATTCTTTTCCCCACATGTTTTATTATGAAGGTCTTACAAGAAACAGTATTTTGGTTACACTAAATTCCCTTTCATGACGGTTTCCACTCTGTAGAGTAAGCCCTCCTCTCATGCATTCCATTCCTCAGGATTGTGTTAATTTCCTGCACAGCATTAGCACATATATGTTTTCTTGTTCCTGTCTTCATCTATCATAAGACAGACTATAAGTTTCATGAATATAGGGACTTCTGTTTCCCTCACCACTGTACACTTGGGCATTCAATAAAGGGAAATGTTTGTTATAAAATTCTTAATATCAAAGGGAGTGGTAGAAGAAAGGCAAATAGGTTGGGTCTGGAGGGCTAAATTTTAGTCACTTAATTTTTTACCTGTTTTCTCATCTAGAAAAGGAAATTGTACCTGCTTTACCTTTGGGTAAGAAGGAGATAAATAAAAAGTGCTTAAAATAAATTATGCAAGTGCTTTGTAATATAATTTTGAAAACCCAAGTCTGCTTGAACTGAATTTGGAGAATTTTATTATAATATCATAGCTTAAAAATTATGGAGCATCCTAGTTTTTAATGCATAAGTGCAATAAACATTCCCTTTTACTATAAAAGTAAGTATTTAAATATGTTATCATTGGAAGGACTAATTTTAAGGAAATTGTAGGGTGAAGCCACAGTTTCATTTAATCCTCACCAATATGAAATTATTCTAGACTAAGTTCACCAATGATTGTTATGTATTCTGTGTAAATGTACCTACTTAACTACATTAGTCCCTTGTTAAAATTTGGATAAATACTTTGGTTTTCATAATTAATGTATAATTGTCCTAGACATTTGAAACTCACCTTTATATTAGTACAAGGAAAAAGTAAATCCTTTATATGTAGAATTTCTGTTTTGGTTATTGAATTTTCTGTTCATATTAATGGTTTTAAGAAGTATATCTTGTTGCAGAGATTTTGGTTCTACAGGAAAATTATAATCTTACAATTGATTTAGAAATAAACATCATATCACTAACTTGGCTTTTTTTCCCCTAAAGGCAAATTATAAAGATCAGGGAAAGGACAACATATTGTTTAAATCAAAATCCCTTTCATGCACTTACCAGCAATATAAATATATGAAAGCTCATAAAGATTTGTTTATGTTTATATTATAAATCTGAACATTTTTCTTAGCAAGAACATTTGCATGGAATCTGTTTTCCATTATTAGAGTATAAAAAATGGTAGAAGACAGACTTGATTGTTGTGAATAGTTAGTTATGTTAAATCAGAAACTTGTTTGTTAATCAATTTTACCATCTGTTAGAAATAATTATTTACAAACTGACTTCTTGGTGGAGAATTGATAGTTACATTCAGTTCTGGTTACAGCTCTGAAATGACCTGACCATGGACACTGCCAGTTTAATGATCTCCGCATATAGATCCCATGTGACTGGGTTGGTAGTGACATTGTCTAGTTATTTATTACCTAATTCCCATATTCCATGCTTAAAATTGTTTATTTTAGTGGTTTTCTATAATTTGGGAAATGTCAAAAATTGCAGCTACATTTAGAAAGTGCTTCAATAAATGTTTTTATTATTTTTGGAAAATGTATTTCTGAAACTAACAAATCATTGACTGTTCCTGAGTTAAATGCCATTTATCTTTTAGAGGATCATAAAATAGGAGTTGGAGCAGTAATTTGGGCAGAAAGAAAATCTGTAAGTATTAAAATAATTCTTTAAACATGTAACCTTGGTTTTCTTTAAATACAGTCCAGCCTTAAATATATCTTATTGACCCATTGCATTCCTATTTTGTATTGGTGATTTTATCATGTTCTATAAGCGTTTCTTTAAACCCTCAACAATTTTCTAGATAGATTCATTCTTTTAGCAAACATTTCTTTGATGTTTTATTTTATTTCATTTAGGTTCATAATTTATTTTTTTCTATTTTTTCATTAATTACACTATTTACACTATTACAGTTGTCCCCACTATTTCCCCCCTTGCCCACATTCACCCAGACTGACCCCCTCCAATCAGGCCATCACCACATTGTTGTCGATGTCCATGAGTCATGTGTATATGTTCTTTGACTAATCCCTTCACCTTCATTCATCTAGTCCCTCTGCTCCCCTCCAGCAGCTGTCAATCTGTTCCATGTATCTATGCCTCTGTTTCTATTTTGTACATTAGTTTATTTTGTTTCTTTAGATTCCACATGTAGAAGAGATCATATGGTGTTTGTCTTTCTCTGACTGGCTTATTTCACTTACCATAATAATTTTCAGATCTATCTATGCTGTCACACACAGTGTCAGTTCCTTCTTTTTTACTGCCATGTAGTATTCCATTGTGTAACTGTTCCACAGTTTTTGTATCTACTCATCTATTGATGGGTACTTAAGCTGTTTCCAGACTTGACTATTACAAATAATGCTGCTATGACATAGAGGTGCATATTGAATTGATGTTTTGGGATTCTTTGAATATGTTCCCAGGAGTGGGATTTCTAGGCTGAAATGCAGTTCCATTTTTAGTTTCTTGAGGTAACTTCATATTGTTTTCTAAAGCTGCACCAGTCTACATTCCCTCCAATGGTACACTAGGGTTCCCTTTTCTCCACGTGCTTTCCAGGACTTGTTGATTTATTGATGGTAGCCATTCTGAGAGATGTGAGGTGATACTTCATTGTGGTTTTAATTGGCATCTCTGTGATGGTTAGTGACATTGAGCATTTTTTCATATGTCTATTGGTCATGTGTTTATCCTCTTTGTCTATTCAGGTCCTTTGCCTATTTTTTAATTCAATTGTTTGTCTTCCTGGTGTTGAGTTCTATAAGTTCTTTATACATTTTAGAAATTAAACCCTTTTCAGATATATCATTAGAAAATATGTTCTCCCATTATAGCGTTCCTTTTTCATTTTGTTGATGGTTTCTTTAGCTATGCAGAAGCTTTTAAATTTGATGTAGTTTATTTTTTCTTTGTTTACCTTGCCCTTAGGAGACATGTCAGCAAAACTATTGCTATGCGAGTTATCTAAAATTTTACTGCCTGTGTTTTCTTCTAGGATTTTTATGGTTTTGCAACTTACATTTAACTCTTTTATTCATTTTGACTTTATTCTTTTTTAAAATATATTTTATTCATTATGCAATTATGGTCGTCCCATTTTTTCCTTCCCTTTATTCCCCTCCACCCTGTACCCCCAATCACCATCATTCTCCCACCCTAGTTCATGTCCATGGGTCATAAATGTAAGTTCTTTGGCTTCTCCATTTCCTATACTCTTCTTAACCTCACCGTGTCTGTTTTGTACCTACCATTTTTTTAAATTATTTTATTATTGTTCAATTACAGTTGTCCGCATTTACCCTCCCCCCACCCCACCCCAGGCAAACCCACCTCCCTCCCTTGCTTCCACCCTCCCCCTTGGTTTTGTCCATGTGTCCTTTATAGCAGTTCCTGAATACCCTTGTCCCCCTTCTCCCCTTCCCCTTCCCCTCTGGTTACTGCCAGAATGTCCTATACTTCAATGTCTCTGGTTCTATTTTGTTTCTCTGGTTGTATTTTGCTTGCTTACTTCAGAAGCGTCTTGGCTGTGACTGATCTGAATTCCCCGGTAGCTGATCTGGGCTCGGTGCCTTCTCTCCTGAGTGCTCATACAAAACTTTTTAACATTTCATATAGTAGAGGCTGCATGATGATGTACTCCTTGAACTTGACCTTATCTGAGAAGCACTTTATCTGCCCTTCCATTCTAAATGAAAGTTTTGCTGGATAGATTATTCTTGGTTGTAGTCCCTTGCTTTTCATGATTTGAAATATTTCTCTCCAGCCCCTTCTTGCTTGGAAGGTCTCCTTTG
>PVJI01021432.1:0-27094 GCA_004026765.1 Micronycteris hirsuta
CTGTGGGGCGGGTGAGCCGTCACAGGTGGTCTGAGGCCAGCAGAGGGTCGGGAGCCTGCGGGGCTGCTCCCCCTCCCTCTCGCCTTCGCCCTGTGTGGGCCGCCCTGCCCAGTGGGGCCCAGCGCAAGCCCAGCCAGGGTCTGAGGCCTCTCCTCCTGCTGCCACGTCAGTCCTGAAAGGTGAACTTGCAACGTGCACTCCACCCCTACCCATGGAGCCAAGGTCATTTCCACCGGCTGGACCCCTGTGCACACACTGTTTGCTGTGCAGAGACGCCCAACATGCTTGACCCCTGACGTGTTGGGGAGTGGGGCTGCAGTGGATGAGGGGACCCCGTGGGGCGGCAGTGGGGTGACGGTGACAGAGGCAGGAATCTGCCGCTGCCGTGGGCACAGGGTGAGGCCGGTCCTTTCCCCCAGAACAGCGAGCGGGAAGCCCCCCAGCTCCAGCCCCTCAACCTCAAGGAGGGCAGCCCAGGCACACGTGTGGGCTTCTTCTTCCTGCCCTTGGAGTTGGGGCTCACACTGAGCCAGGGGCTCCAAGCCGTGGGCTGGATGCTGGGGAGGGCTGCCGCTGCCGCTGCCGCTGTGCCCCCCAATCCATGTACGCACTGAGCACATTCAGTTCAAGAGCGCTGTGGAGGAAGCTCGTCACTGTGACTTGGGTCTGGTCCTTGTGGTCCAGTCGGTTGGAATTCGGGCCCCGTTGCTTCCTGGCCTGGTCGCTGGAACCTCATCTCCCCAGGGGCTCATCACCCCGTCTCTGTCTGCACTTGGCGTTCGGCTGCTCGACCCAGGTGTGAACCTCACAGCAGCTGTCTCCTCTCTGCCAGGGTCCAAGGCCAAAGGCAAGGCTGCCTGGGCCTCCCCTGCACTGCTGACCTTCTAGTGAGCTGAGTCTGGGGGCACTAGGCTCCTCCTGGGCATAGGGGACAGTGACGCAGTGGGATGGCTGGTCCCTTTGGCTGGCCGCCCTCTGGGACCTCATGTCCCCAGTCACGCCCTCCACCTCGTGGCCCCGTCCCGAGGCCTGAGAAACACACAGCCAAGCTTGTCCCATGCAAAACTGCCCTCCCCTGAGCTCTCCTCCCCTCACCTGCCCTTCCTCTTCCCACCTGACACGGGATTCCAGGAGAACCCGCACTGCCTGCCCCATCTGCTCTCCCGGTTCCACGGCCTCAGCCTCTGCACTTGGGTTTCCACCCCCAGTGCACGCCACACCTGCCCCTCGAGGGTCAGCAGGTGGTCCAATCCCAGGGCAGCCCCTCCATCCTCCAGCTGTGGGGCTCAAGGGCACTTGGCACTGTGGGCTGTCCCCTCCTCAGACAGCTTCTCACAGCTCCGCCTCCCCTCCCCTCCCTCCCGGGCTCTCACTGTCACAGCTTCGCCATTATCTTCTCCCTGGAGATTCAGTTCTTCATCTTCCGCGCTGACTTCAGTCCCTGGCTCTAGTCTCGGCTTGCCCGTGCCTGCTGGGCATCTCTGCCAGCACATCCAGTTCATCGTGCGCAAACCCAGACGCAAACGTTTTCCTTTCCCTCCCCTGGGGCCCCGCCTCCCTGCCCATGAGTCTGTCACAGCCCCCGCCACGCGAGGTGCTCTCCCCTTGCCGGCAACAGCCGCTGCGACAGAGGCGCGGAACCCGGGGGCATCTGATCCTGACGGGAGTGCAGTGGCACGTTAGGGCAGGAGGCATGGCGGCGAAGAGTGGCTTCGGCCTTGGACTGGCGTCATCTGGATTTGCAGGTTGGCTTGGTGTCTCGCTTGCTGAGTGACCTTTGGGAAGTCACCTAACTTCTCTGTGCCTCAGCTCCACATCTGTCAGACAGAAACAACGCCCGGCGGCAAGACTAGCCTCAGCGCCAGCTGGAGGCCGTGTGTAATATTATTAGCGGAGAGCCTAGCACTTAGGAAAGGCCCAGTGAGTGGCATTCAGTACAAGGATCCCAGCCCTGGACTCGTCAAGCGCTGAAACCGAGGACCGTGGAGACGACACAATTAAGTCCAGGGGAGAGAACTGGGACAGAACCAGTCTGACGACTTCCAGGCCCGTGGGCCTCGAGGGAGCGATGGTTGGACCCCGTCAGGAAACTCCCTGGAGAAGCTCATTTTTAGATCGCTACCTGGGGAAGGGTCCGCATCTCTTAGACTTGCTGTCAAGCCTGGACGATCTGTGCGGAGCGGGACCGAGAACAGCTGGTTAAACGAAAGGCGCACGCAGTCCCAACGCCGCTGAGCTGCAGCCTCGCCCGTCCCACCAGACGGTAGCGATGTGCCGGGGGCCTCAGCCCGACACAGAAATGGAACACGAGAACAGCGGTTTCCGGCGGCACGCCGTCTCAGAGGAGATCTGGAAGGAAATTGGGAACAGCAGACCTGGACGAGGACGCGGCGCTGACTACAGACAGGCCGATGGCGCCCGAGTCCCTCGTTATCGAGGTCTGCAAAGAGTTCTGTGCTCGGGAAGTGCCTCCTTGCTCCCCGCCGCCGCCCTTCATGGGGACTCTGATCCGGCTTAATCAAACCCAACAGGAGATGCTTCCAGCGTCGCCGCTGGCTTGTTGGACACGTCTCCAGAGAGCTCTTTCTCCCACTGAAACAGGGCCTGGCGCTTTCCGCCACCCGCGCCCCAGCGGAAGGGGCGTCTGTGTTGGAACGCCTCCTCCGAGACAAGCGGCGTCTGCGAGTCCCGAGGGTGGACAGCCCAGTCCTCTATTTGAAGCCCACCTCTGCATGGGATACATTTCCACCCAGGTTCGAAGTCTTTCCAGACTTCTGAGAAAGTCGCCATGTGTGAAGGTTTCTTTAGCTCGACTTCATGGATCCAATCTGACTCATGGGGCTTGGGGACGAATAAGGGGTGTCCTCACAGGAACTGTGACGCATACGGTAGGTTCTGGATGTTTCTAAAACCCACAGGATGGGGGTGCAATTTGAGCTGCGTGGTTTGTCAGGGTGACCCCTCGCTTCCACCTGAAGTCCGTTTGGGGTACTTACTTGCTGGAACGCAAGTAAGTCTGGGGTCGCATTTTGTCAGACGCACTAGTGTTTATCTCCGTGCATGGAAAATAAACGCAAAGTTATTTCAAGGGCAGAATGGACCAGCCTTGTAAGTAGGTCAAGTTCATTATAACGTCCAAATGTGCAGGACTGGGGGCCTCGAGAGCTGAAGCTGGGTGTGCCAGATTCTTACACTTGACTCAGCACCACGGAAATGTATTGACTGATTCCTGGTTGGGATTCCCAATGTCTAAGTAACTCCCTCTGGAGGGTGGATTCCTGGTCAGGACACTTTCGAAGTCACCTAGCTGTGGCTCAGTGGTCACACTGGCATTGATTGTCCCACATGCTGCTGCGCAGCCACGCACGGCATCACGAGTCTCCGAGCTCCTGGCCAGATGCGTGGCGGCACGCTGGCATGGGCCTGCCTCCCGGCCCATTGACAGATGCGGACAAGCCTACTTCGAAATCGCCGCGCACACCTGGCTCCCCCGCATCTCCAGGGCCCCTGGCTGCCCACAGTCCTTGTCACACACTCTCCTCGCATGACCATCCCAGTCTCCTAGTGGCCCATCCCAACCTTCTGCCCTTCCTGTCACTCCATCCCTAAAGCCAGGCCTGACCCCGTCACGCCCCGCACACGCTCTCTGGAGGGTCCCGTGACTGATCACGCGGCCATCGGGGCATGCTCATCGATGGCAGCTGTTGTGTGGGGGATGGCAGGGCGGTCAGACACAGTACGGGTGTCCAGTCACATGTGAGCATCAGGTATAGGACGAGTGATGTACCCCAATTCTCTGGCGCTTGTCTGAACTTCAAATGTCACTGAGCATCCCGGTTTCTGTTCGCTAATTCTGGCCAGCAAGTGGGGCTGCCATTCACCCATTCACGTGTCTGTCCCTCACCTACTGGGGAGCGCCTCGCCGGCACGTGCGTCCAGGTGCACGGCCGGGCCCCAGGCCGGGCACAAGCTCTCCCCGAGCACAAGTTGCTTGACAGAGGGAGATGAGAAAGGTCCAAGGGGAATGACGGCCGCTGCTGGTCTCTTGGGAAAATTAAACCCGCTGGGCCACCCCCAGGTGCAGGTGACAGTGTGCCCTAACCCTAGCAGCGTTTCGGAAGTATATTTCCATCCAAAGCCGCATGTTTTCATTCAAATGCGGGACAAGAAAGTAGGAGCAGAGTTCTCGAGCATTCCCCAGTGTGGAAGCAGGAGCCTTGTCTAGCACACAGAAGCAGTAATGACAATGGAACAAGGTCACTCACTGGGAGCCCCCGGGAACACACTAGGGATGTCCCCACCGAAGCTTCACAGGCCCTCAGAGGCAGGTGCCCACTGCAAGGCCTGGACCGCGTCACTCCCCAGCTCTGTGCCACGTCAGCCCTGGTCCCACCCACAAGTCCACTTCCTTCTCAGAGACCCTGGGGGGGTCGGCTCCAGAGAGGACTGTCCAGAGCCCTGCCTTGCCCGTGGGAGATGAGGCGCGGCGTTGCCAGGCTCCGGCGAGGGGTTGGACTCGGACCCGCTTCTCCTTCGGAAGCTCTCTTCACCTGGAAGGGAATCTCAGACCTTTCTCTCAGTCCTGCGGTCTAAGCGCCAGTTTCCAGAGCGCAGGGCTCTGGGGCAGAAAGACGTGCTGCCGAGGGAGGGCTGGTGTGAGCCCCGGGGTCAGCCCTTCCCCTCCTTCCTGTGAGCCTGTGTGGCGGCCGCCCAGTGACCTGCAACTTGGGCCACTGCCCTCAAATTGGCACCGTTGGGATGTGAACGGACCCAACAAGCTTTAAACGCTTTATCCCCCTGTAAGTCCTAGTGTAGGCAGCTTGGTTACTATGGAGACCAGAGCTGCCTTCACTCTGGATGGTCAAGAGAGGACATGCTGACTAAGGGTGAGAGCAGGGTCCGAGGTCCGAGGTCCGAGGTCCGAGTCCCTGCCCAGCCACCCCTTCCTGTGAGCCCATCCCTAACCCACCCGTCCCCTCACAGTCCTGCCACGACGAAGCAGGAGTGAAACACATCCTCCTGGGCTGGTGGGTGTGCTGCAGACAAGACGTCCTCTGGTCCGTGCTTTCCCCAAAGGGGCCATGCAAACCCACCATCGTGATCCGAAGATGTTCATGGAAAGTGCTCATGAGAACCGTGCCCAGGAGCGGGGCGACCTCCCGCCATCTGAGCCCGCACTGCACCTCAGAGGAGGGGCCGGCCAGCGGCCAGCCAGACATGGGCAAACTCAGGAAGGCCAGCGGCACCACCGGGAGCACCCCAGTCCCCTCCAGGCAGAACCGGCCGGAAGTTAAAAGGAGAAGCTGTGTCCCCCAGGCACCTGTTTGGCTGGGGCCTGCGGGGTCTGTGCCTCGAGGGTCTGGATATGTAATTGCTGGAAGCAACCGAAAAGAAATGAAATCGATGGAGGTGAGAACAAATCAGCCGATAAGCTGGCCTGGAAGAGGCGCTCTGCACCAGAATGCCGCCTCTGCGGCAGCCGGGGCCTGAGACCAGTGCCCGACGAGAACGAGGAAGACTCTTCACGTCTGCAGTGAACAGGGCGCCAATGGGGAAAAATTACTAGGCAATGGTGCAGGGCCAACACAATGCCGAGAGAGTCCTCCCTCATGGGGCTGTTCTGCGGTTTAAATGGGTAATGTTTTCATCAGAACCTTCGCTTTGTTCCCAGAATTGGGCCCGTTTCTTCCCAACATCCTTCTCCATGGCTCCCATGAACTCTCGGGTCACTCTCTGGATCATTCCTTCGTGACCAGCCAGCAGTGGTGGCCGCACACTCACTGCACGTCTGACCCTCACCCAGCCTCCCTGGGCTCAGGGAGACAGGGACCCGTGTTCCCGTTCTCAAGGGCAGATGCCAGGGGGCTGTCAGCGGGGGTGGCAACCACACCTGGCTCCAGGGGCGCAGGCGGGATGGCCTCCCTGACGAGTACTCCCTGAACCCGTTCTGCCCCAGGCAGCCGCTGTTTCCCATCTGCTCCACACCATCACCCCTCGTTCACTCCCCAGTTCTGTCAGGGGCGGGTGTGCCTAGGTGTTGGGAAGGGCAGCCCCCTCCCCGAAGCTCACGAGAGGGAGTCACGGTGGCTGGGAGCCCAGGGGTGTGGCTGAGGGGAGGCAAGTCACCCCGTTCTGACAATCCGACACAAGGAGTCTGCTTGAAGCTCCTGCTAAGAACCTCGCCTCCCTTGTAAAAGGCACGGATGTGGTTTGAAAGCCTCCTTCCTTTCCCTTCCAACTTCAAAGTGGAACTGATGCCTGAAACTCCAGAGCTATTTGGGGGCCACGAGGAGACAAGCATGAGGATAAGAAGCCAATATCCAAAAATGGAGAACCTGGGGCGCAGAGAACGGACGGAGCAGTGGTCCTGGTGGTGTCACGGAGCCCAGCCTGCTGAACTCCTCATTAGGTGTGGTGCGTGTGTATCTTCTTTGCTCACACCACTCTTCGTTGGGGTTATGTTACTTGCAGCTAAATGCACTCCTCTCTGCTAGTTCTTCCCTTTGAACAGCGTCCCTTTCTGAAGCGCAGTGCACACCACAACCTGCCTCTGAGCTCGGCTGCTCTCCTTCCCTCCAGCTGCCAGGGTCCCTGCGGAGGTGCTCCTGGGGACCCTGGTGTTAGCTGGACCGAAGGTCTGATTTCATCCAAGAGCATCTACATTTTAACAAAGGATTCCTGTGACCAGAAAAATGTCTTAGAGACAGACATAAAACCATGATGGTGGGGTGGCGCGTGACCACCTGGTCCCCCTGTGCGTGTCCCCCAGGCCCCCAGCGCACCGTGTGTGGTCTGCCCGCCGTGCTGGCATCACGGGAGGGCTGCCACAAAGCAAAACCTCGCGCCCCGGCCCAGACCCCCCAGATGAGAACCCGCACCTCGACAAAGATCGCCAAGCGCCTTGTATTTGCATCCGAGTTTCGGAAGTGCTGACCTGGGGACACAACTCCTAGACTGGAGAAAAGTTGGGTCTCCGAGTGCCAGGGGCGTGGTGGGCGAGGCACATGGCAGTCGGAGAGCCTCTCACACCGCCCCTTTATCTGGCGGCAGGGATGGAGAGGGTCCGTGGAATAAAGAAACACGGTTCTTTCAGGGCCATCGGAACGTGGAGGCCAGAGCCAGCAACGACTCGCGCCTTTCAAGACCACATCTTACTTCAAGAAGAGACAGAAGTTCTGCAGACATAGGGAGACAGATGGAAGGGCGGTGCAGTCTCAGGAGGGCCCCCAGGGACTGGCACCTTCCAGGCCCTCCGTGAAGTCACCTCGAGCGCGGGTCCCCCGCTCCCTGGAGGACTCAGAGTCTCATTATTGGTGGTGCCTGGTTGCCCACGCCAGTAAAAGAACCAGACTCAAGGTTCTCAAAAAAGTAATTTCCGTGGAGTATGTAGCCACCAAATGGACAGGATAACCCCTCTCGGCCTGGTCCAGAGAATTTTCTCCCCGTAAGAAGCTTTGAGGAAACCGAAGTGATAATCAGAAGTGACCTTGCTGACTCATCAGGAGGCACCACTGTCCCAGCGCCCAGAACGCTTGCGAGCGCCCACGGGCAGAATGCGTTCTCTGCGGACGGACTTACACGGGGAGCCGATGCGAGAAGGATGCTTTGCGCACACGGACTGCGGATGAGGAGCTGCAGACGGACGCGACCAAGGGCACAGGGCTGCGACCCCGCTCGCCCAGCTCAGCGCTGGGGGGTCTCGGTGAGGGAGAAACTGAGGCTCTCCCTTGCGGAGCATAATCGGCTGACACTCCACGTGCTGTCCTTGTCCGGCGAGTTGTGACCCCTCTTCTGGTCGGATGTGCACCCGTCTCTCCCCGCCCCACCCCCCCAACGTGCGGAAGACGATGTCACGTCACTCGCTTCCGGCTCTCAGCAGCCTCCCAGGGCCGGTGCAGCAGACACAACTGGACAGAGGCGCTGGAGGGCGCGGCAGGCGGCAGCGTCCCGGCCCCAGCTGTGGGCCTCTGGACGCGCGGCTGCAGTGACCGCCCCTTGGTGCACAGGATCAGATGCTGGCAGTGGGGCGCCCTCCCTACACAGTGGGCTGTAAACTATTGTAACGTCCACGCGTGGCATTACATGAGCAAGGCAAACTCCGAGGACAGGGTGTCCCTAGCTGCTGGGTGGCCTCACACGGGCCACCACACTCACAGAACCACGACATCTGAGACAGGAGGGCTGAAGCCACTCGGTGCCCGACTGACAAGGTTGCTTCCTTCCACTTGGCGACCTGGTCTGTTGGGGCCGCTCCGACAAACAGACCGTGAGCGGGTGGCTCGCACGCACTTCGGAAGTCCTGGAGGCTGGGAAGCCCGAGACCACTGGCGGGTTCAGTCAGGGGAGGGCCAGCTTCCTGCTGCTCAGACAGCCCTCGCTTTGCTATAACTGAACCTGGGGACGTTTGGGAAGCAGGAAGGCCTGTGGGGTCTTTTCTTTTTTTTTTACTTTTATTTTTATTAACTTATTTATTTCAGAGAGAGGGGGAAAGGAGGGAGACAGAGAGGGAGAGAAACAGCAATGTATGGTTGCCTCTCACATGGCCATCACTGGAGACCTGGCCTGCAACCCAGGCATGTGCCCTGACGGGGAATCGAACCGGGACCCTCTGGTTCCCAGCCCGCGCTCAATCCACTGAGCTACACCAGCCAGGGCCCTGTGGGGTCTTTTCTAGAAGCACGAACCCCATTCCTGTGGCTCTGCCCTCACGTTCTTCTCACGCCCCAAAGGCCCTAGGGTTCAGCCTCTGAATTTGAGGGGCACACAGGCCACCACAGCACTGAGAGAAGGCAGCCCTGAGCTGGCGGGTTGGGGGCGAGGCAGCCCCGGCTGTGGGCTGGCTGGTTGCACAGGGAGAGGCTGGGGGTCACCACTCAGGGCCTGTGAACCCCCTCAGGGCTTCCCTTCTGCTGTCAGAAACTTTCCGGAAAATTTTATCGAATGTAACCACGCTGGCTTGTCAGAGACCCCACATCAGAGTGTCATACTCGGGGGGCTTCAACGGCAGACACTTCCTGATTTTCTCACGACTCTGGGGCCTGGACGCCCGAGACCCAGGGGGCAGCAGGGCTGGCTTCTCCCCGGGCCCCTGTGCTTGGCGTGTGGACGGCCGCCTTCTCCCTGTGTCCTCACGTGCTCGTCCCTCAGTCCGGGTTTGCGTGTGTCCTAACCACCCCCCTCCCCCATCTCACCAGGACGTCTGTCCCTGTTCAGGGAGGCCCACCCCCATGGCCTCATTCCACCTGAATCGCCTTGTAGATGCCCCGCCTCGAACGCAGTCACCTCCCGAGGTGGTGGGGTTGGGGCTTCGACATTTTGATTTGGGGGGCCCAGTTCAGCCCATAGCAGTTACCAGTAACACCGATATTAACCTTGGCCGGCTCAGCCCTGTAGGGCCAATAAAAGAAGAGAGGAAAAAAGGATGTAGCAGGTACCTTTTAAAAAATCTTTTGCTTTTCAATGAGAGTTGACACGCAATAGTGTGTCAGCACAGGGCACTGGTCTCAGGCGCAGGGCACTGTGGTCAGCCCCGTGTGTAACTTCGGAGTGACTGACCCCGATAAGCCTCATGCCCCCCTGACACACACAGAGTCACTACAATGCCACGGGCTCCGCTCCCTGCGTGGCACTTTGCGTCCCCGCGGCTGGTTTCATAAGTGACAGTTCGAACTTCTTGATCCCTTCACCTGTTTGGCTCCTTCCCCGCAACCTCGCTCCCATCTGGTGGCCTGTCCTCTGCAGCTCTGTGTCCGTGTCTGTTTGGTTCACGGATTCTGATCTTCAGATCTCGCCTGTAAGTGGGATCACACGGCATTTATCTTCCTCGGTCTGCATTATTTCGCTTAGCGCAGTACCCGCAGGCTTATCTGCGTTGCCACAGACAGCAAGATCGCATCCTTGTCTGTGGCCGAGCCGCACTCCACTGAGTCGCTGTGTCACAGTGCCACCTCTTCACCCTCTCATCTCGCCGCAGGCGCTTCGGTTGCTTCCAGAGCTTGACTGTCGTAAATAATTCTGCGTAGAACGCCAGGGTGCATATATCTTTTCAAAGTAGTGCTTTGGATTTCTTTGACTAAATACCCAGACACAGAACAGCTGAATCATATGGTAATTCTACTTTTAATTTGTTGGGGACCTTCCATACTGGTTTCCACAGTGGCTTCACAAGTCTGCATTCCTGCTGACAGTGCAAAAGGGTCCCCTTTCTCCACATCCTCACCAGCACGTGGTGTTTGTTGATTTATTGACGACGGCCATTCTGACAGGTGTGAGATGTTCTCTCATTGTGGTTGCCATTAGCATCTCTCTGATGATTAGTGACACGGAGCATCTTTTCATGTCTATTAGTCACCTGTATGTCCTCTTTGGGGGAGTGACTATCTGGGTCCTTTGCCCATTCTTTAATTGGGTTGTTTCTGATGTCGAGCTGCACAAGTTCTTTTTCGGATCTTAGCCCTTTATCAAACAGATCATTTCCAAATATCTTCTCCTACTCAGTAGGCAGCCTTTGTGTATTATTGATGGTTTCCCTTGCAGTGCAAAAGCTTCTTAGTTTGATGTGGTCCCACTTGTTTATTTTTACTTTGGGTTTCTTTGCCCGAGGAGACATATCTAAAAACATATTTCTAAGGCCAATGTCAAAGAGTTTCTTGCCTGTGTTTTCTTCCGGCAGTCTTACGGTTGGTGGCCTTACGTTTAGGTCCTTAATCCACTTTGAGTTTATTCCTGTATATGGTATAAGAAAGTGGTCTAGCTTTTCTTTTTTTCTTTCTTTTTGCTTGTATCTGTCAAGTTTCCAAAACCATTTAATGAAGAGACCGTCTTCACCCCATTGTATATCCTTGCCTCCTTGGGCAGATTTCTGGTTTTAATTATACTAATAGCTCACAGGACTTTAGAACAGAACAGCACCTCTTTTGTAAATATAGTTTTACTGGAGCCATGATCAATTATGTACATATTGTCCACGGCACTTTTCTGCTACATTGGTGGAGTTGAGTAATTGTGGCAGAGACCATGAAGCCTTCAATACTGAAAATATTTCCAATTTGGCTTTTTACAGAAAAAGCTCACCGACTCCTAAGCCAAAGATGACATTTCCAGCCTCCCTTGCAGCTAGGTGAGGTCATGTGACCAGCAGTGGTCCGAGGAGATGTGAGTGAAAGTGACAGACAAGCACGCCACGTGTCCGGGCCTTGGAAGATTGGCTGTGTATCTGTCCTTCCCTGTTCCATCTTCCTGTCACCTGGCGAACTCCTCCCGTGAAGGGCCAGGTAGTAAATATTTTAGACTCTGTGGGCCACAGAGTTTCTTTCACAACTACTCAACTCCACACTTGGGGCACGAAGGCAGCCGTGGACAATACACAGACGGGCATGGCTCTGTTCCAGGAAGTCTCTGTCTCCCAAAGCAGAGGGTCGGGCAGATTCGACCTGCAGGCTGCACGGGGCTGACCTTCACCCTGAGAGATGGCTGAGTAACACAGGGAGGGAGCTGAGCTCCTGAACGGCCACACGGAAGAGCCACCAACCTGGACTGGTGATCCGAAGACTAATGCTTCACGAGGACAATGGAGAAGTAAACGGTCTGACTTACATGAGCCACTGCACAGCTGGTCTCTGTCATGCAGGTTAGCCTCACGGAGTGGTGCTTGGGCTTGGGATCAGGGCCAGATAAACATCTGAGTGTTCGATCAACATGTCGCTTCCAACATTTACAACAGGATGTTCCCGAGTCCTGTCGTCAGCCGTGCTGCCGGTCACCATACGAAGTTCAAGAATGAAAAGATAAAAAAGACGTGTCCTCTCCCCTCATAAAGCACAACCCACGTGCCAGGACGCACTAGTGGGCTGTGCTCCGCTGTGAAGTCATCACCTGAAATTTGTAACTTCAGAAGGAAAATTTTGAAGTTTGTGAATGACGTGTTGTGCGGTGGCAGGAGGGAGGGGGTCCCTGAGACCTCGGGCCAGCCCCGCACTCCGTCTGAGGCACATGTGGGAGACCGGACCCCTTCAGCCCCCAGCGGTGGGCATGGGGGTGTCCGGGCAGGCGGCCAAGCCCACCCCCTATAACCCCTTGCCTCTCCCTTGTTTCTCACAGTGGATGGCGAAGCCACAATCATTTTCTCTGTGTGCAGACACGGAAAACGGCGGCGGAGTGCCAGGCCTGGGCGCCCTTCTGATGGAGGCCATTGCACCATGCCCGTCACTCTGGGCGGCCAGCGCCTAGTGTGGCTGTCCCGCCAGCCCCTGCAGAAGGGAACAGACGTTGAGCCCCTCCCGATGGGAGATGATGGGAGTGTGGGTTCCAGACAGGCTGTGCGGAGGGGGAGCTGTGGGGAGGCCTGGAGTGGGTGCTGGGTGGCCTGGAGCCCAAGAGTCACTAAGACAGGAGGGAGGCCCTCGGGAAGACAGGAGGCTCGGAGCCTCCGGCCCTGTGAGGCTGCGGCCAGGTCACCCACACAGACGGGCTCTCTCCTGAGTCCACAGCGTGCGCTGCACCGGGAGACCCGGGTTCCAGGCCACTCCCCGGGCAATGGCCTGCTTGAGTCTGAAAGGGTTGGTGAGTCATCCCAGCTGGGGTCCATCTCAGAGGACACAGGCCCTGACAGTGCCCCCTGAAGGGATGGAACTTGGTCGCCTCCTCCCTCCCCAGCGTCCCATCCTCGTCCCTGGGCTCCAGGCCCTTTCCCAAGACTCCGACTCCTGGGGTCAGCGCCAGAGCGGCTGCCCCTCCAGCCTCTGGGGTCTCATTGTGAGCACTGTCTTCTCGTCCCCACCCGCTCAGTGCTGGCCCGGCTCGACCGGCTTTTCCAAAGGGCCCCCCTCCAGGGGCCGCTTCCTGGCAGGCACCTTCCATGGCAAAAGGGACCAGCCTCTGAGGACTGAGGCCAGACGGGCAGCTGAGCCGATAGTGTCCAGCAAGGGCTTCGGGAAGCTCTGCCAAGCCCCCACCACTGGCCGGGTCCCCCTCTGGCTCCCCCGCCCGTCATCTGCTCGCTTGGCCAAAGCCTTTTCAATCCCCAGCTCTGCCCTGGACTTGGGCCCAGTGAGGCCCTGGAGGAGACCCTGACGCAGGAAGTGGGACATCTCTCCCAGCGCCGCCCTGCGCGACCCGCCTGGCCTTCCCCTCCACCCCGTCCCACGGTCCAGAGGCTGCGTTCGCACGGCTGAAGTGGGGCCCGTTTGGCCCAAACACCACGGGAGGATTCGCACACGGAATTATTTCCAAATGAGAATCTGAGTCACAGAAGGAGCCGTGCTGACGGAACTCTTGGGGGAGACTTTGGGGAAGGGAGAAACGGCGAGGGGGGAGCTGAAATAGATGTCCTTGCACAAAACCGCGTCTCAGGGAGAGTCAAGGCCACACGCCAAGGCAGTCGTCCCGGCATAGGGGAGCCTGGACTTTCGTCTACATTCACTCTTCAGCCAAGTCCTTCCTCTGAACTTGCCGGGCCGACCCCAAACTCACGTGCTTTTTTTTTTTTTTTTAAGCCAAATCAGCCGTCATTTCTCAGCACGACCTCTCCGTGCACGGAGCACACTGCTGGCCCTCGCTCCCACCGACTGCCGCGTCCCCCCGGGGACCCGCCCCTCCCCGCGGAATGACCCCCAGCCTGTCTGGGTTCCCCGGGCTCCCTGGGCTCTGAGGTGCCTTATCACCGCATTTACTTCTCGTCCCAGCCCGCGGAGGCAGGCGTCGTCGCTGCGCCCAGCTGGGGATGGTGGCAGCTGAGGAAAGGAGCAGAGGAAGGCGAAGCCACTTGGTCAAGGACACCCCTCTGTTACTAAGCGACAGCAACAGTTTTCTGGAGCCCAACCGGGCCCATGGCACTGTCTTCGCCGCTTCCTCTGTGGAGTGAGTGTCCTGAGTTTGGCTTGTTTGGGGCGGAAATGCCGGCCACACATCGGTCGGGCTTGGGGGATGCAGCGCTGGAGCCCCCTGCTGTCTGACCGGCGGGGACGCCTGTCTCCGTCGGGGAGCCCGGGAGGCCGGGACCCCAGCTGCCAGCTCCCGGCCGCTGTGGGAGCTGGAGGTGCGGGTTTGCTCCCTGCATGGCCCAGGGTGCCACCCCGGCTGCCTGGTTCAGGGCACACAGCTCTTCGGCTGCACCAGCTCCTCAGGAGCCGAGGAGGGCGGTCCTGCAACGGCCACCCCGAGGTGCTACCCTCCGTCAGGAGGGCTCCCCAGGCCCCCTGGCAGTGACACCAGCTTAGATGCTCACAGTCTCACCCCAGGGGCCCAGAGGGGACCCACAGTCTCACCTCCCCCCCAGACACCAGTCTCTCTACTGCTCTCCTTTCAGGCCGGGGCTCAGAGCAGGGCCGGCCCTCCCTGCGGCCCCTCGTCCCCCCACCCCTCAGTGGGAGACAGAAAGATTCCTCCTCCCTGGCCTCCCTGCTGCTGACCCTCAGCTCACCCCCACAGGTTTCAGTGCCATTGGGTCTCGGGGGGGGGACTACGGGCCCTTGAGTCCCCTCCCCCACTGTAGATCCCTAGGGTTCGAGGCACATTTGCACCCAGCTCTCCGAGAACTTCAAACAGCGAGTTTTAATGGTCTTTACAAACATTCAAGCTTCCCCTCCCTTGGCTGGCGTGCAGTCATGACTCGATTCCCGGGGGGCCTCTCCTTCTGCGGTTAAGCTCGCACGCACATCTGGTCCCCGGAGCAACGTGGAGGCTGGACGCCCCCTCATGCTGCCACTGCCCCTCAGAGCCCGGACTGCTGCTCACAGACCAGGGCCCCAGAGCGGCCTCGCTGGGCCTCTGTCCCTCCCCCTTTGCCCAGCACGCTGGGAGCAAGGACAGGCGTCACTGACAAGGCGTCTGGATGCTGCTTCAGACGAGGGATGTCGGGGACAGACTCCGGGTCATGGCAGCTTGTCCTCGACCAGCCCGCAGCCTTTCTGCACCTTGATTTGGTGACATCGTAACCTCGCTGAGGCGATTTCCAGCTCTCCCGTCTTCCTCTGCACCCCAGGGGACACGGGGTGTGGGCTGGGGACGGGGCGAGGTGGGAAGGCTCGGAGCCTTTGAAAGGGGTCAGCGAGCACAGTATTCGGGGGGTCCTGCCCCCTCTGCTCTCCTTTGATCTGGTCCCAGCTGGATGCAGGAGGCCCTGGACTTCAGGCTCCGGGCCCAGTGCCGCTCCTGCCGGGCAGTGGGGCCTCTCTCTGGGGGAGGAGTGGGCTTTCTCTCTGCTGGGGCGGGTCTGGGTGCAGAAGCTACAGGGCACGAGGGTGTTCTCCCCTTTGGGGGCCATGGGTTGAGCTCAGTCAACACCATGCAGAAGCACAGACAGTGCAAGTTACCCCCTTAAGTGTCTTCCGTCGCTGGGGCCTGTGCGGGCAGCATCTCGCCAATCCACCCCGGAACGCCGGGAGGAGGAATCTTTCTGTCTCCCACTGAGGGCGCCGAGGTGGGTGAGACGCACCCAGTAGGACGCCCACCTGGATTGTGCGGGAGCAGGGGCTGCACCCGAGGTCCACTGTCTCCCCAGCACTGGCCTCTCCCACCGCCTCCCCACGGGAAACTGGGCAAGGCAGCGTCAGCCTGCTCTCTGACTGGACTGGTCTTTTCATCTATCAAAAACATGAAAAAAAAACCCCACTAAACCGTCATTTCAGTGGAGGACACTAGCTGTGAAACACGGCAAAGCTCTCCGTGTGTGATTCGCTCGCCCATCTCCGAGCGCAGCTGTACCCCACGGCCCAGTGCAACCGCACTTCTCGCCCGCTCGCAGGCCTTGTCTGCCGTCCACGCCCCGCACCACTGTCCCAGGGTCCTCGGCCCGGCCAGGGGCACAGAGCTCCGAGCCACGCGGGGCTCAGAGCTGACCGCCGCCTGCTGGGGGCGGAGCCTCTGACTACATGAAGATGAGTTCCTCGAGTCACAGCTTTTACACCAGTGAGACTTCGAGAATTTTAACTATCGTTGATTTATTTTTTACTTTTAGAGGAGAAGGGAGGAGAAAGAAAGAAACATCGACGTGAGAGAGAAGCACCGCTCGGTTGCCTCCTGCTTGTGCCCTGACCTGGAACCGAACCGGCAAATTTTCACTTTGCGGGATGACACCTGCCTCACTGAGCTGCGCTGGTCAGGCGAATCTTAACTGTTGTTTATAATACGGTTTTCGACTGTCCTGAAGAAGCAGCTCACTGTGATTGCTCTCTGCCGTCCCTGCTCGGCTGCAGGTGGCAGCCGGCCCTTGTGTGCCGGCCGCCTGAGGGGCAGCGCGGGTCTGGGAGGGCGGCCAGGGAGCCCCACGTTCGGGCTGAGCTCAGCTCTAGGGTGGGCAGAGTGTCGCCTAACGTCATGATGAAATGAGACTCGGAGAGGGAGACCCTCCTGACTCCTGTCCTTTATAGACGTTATTTTCATAAAAAAGAATCACAGTCCTGTCCTTCCAGAGCAAGGGAGCACTTCTCGTTTCGGAGCACGGTTCCCACCATGGAGGGTGTCACGGGGCGGCAGAGAAGGCCCCGAGGGAAGCGAGCCACCGGGTGGCAGAATGAGAGCCGATCCTCAGGCAGCGGCTGCACGGTCCCTGTCCTTAAGTTCAGGGCCTCACCCCCCATCCCCGCCCGGTCTGGGGGGCGCTGGCAGAGGGGGGCATGTGGCCTGCCGGAGGGGGCCAGTGTCTGCCGCAGCACGGCCCCTCCCCCAGCAGCAGCCCAGACGGGACCCTGTCTGAACCTCTGAACTTCGAGCACTGCCTGATTCTGAAGAAGGATCTTTGTGATGGAACCGCGTAGCAATCTTGAGTCAAGGAAGGAAGTCGTCCTGGATGTGGTAGGTGGACTCGGAATCCAGTGACAAGAGTCCCCTGAGGGGAAGGCAGAGGCAGGCTTGAGGCAGAGAGGAGAAGACATGTGTGGGAGAGGAAGGGGCTCTGTGGCCACCAGCAGAGATGGGGGCGATGTGGCCCCCCGGAAACGAACAGTGACAGGCACCGGACCCTGGAAGAGACAGAGGGCAGGCCGCCCCTGAGAGGCCCGGAAGTGGGGACACTGGCGGGTCTCGGGCCTCGGCCCCAAGCGCTGAGCATGGTCACTCCTCACGGTGGCCGGGGGCCAGCACTAGCACTGCGCATCGGGATGGCCCGTCCAGGGTCCCGTGTGATTGGCACGCGTGCTCCCATCTGACCCATAGGCGCCCGCACCCAACAGCAGTCAGTCTGGGGACCCGGCTCCAACTCGAAATCACTGTGGGACCCTGAGCAAGTCAGGGGCTAGTGACAGTGCCCGCCCAGGCCCCGCTCACTGAGTGCCACTAGGGTCAAGGGGACAGGATGTGCAGGATGGGCTTTCTGTGCTGAGAAGGGGTCCAAGCCCCTATTTGCACTTCTTGTCCCAGAGGACAGCAGTGTCACCCGTGGGACGAGGACACGGGCCCTGTGGACGCGCAGAGCGGGGCACCTGGGAATCGCTGGGAACGGGGGGCAGGGAAGGACGAGTGACCAGGCTGAGCCCCACCGCGGCCTGGCCATGCCACGAGCGGACAGGGCTGGTGGCCCGAGGTGGACTTCGCGGAAACGTCTGGTAGAAAACACTAGCGTTCTGTAGTCATTCTCGGGACTTTCGCTGACTTGCCCCTGAGTGGGTGGGAGATGAAATTTGGGTTCCAAAAGGATATTTTCCCCAAGTTCCTAGAGAGATGCTCAAGGCAACATAATTAAATGAAATATAATTCAAGTAAACGTGAACGGCGTGTCAGGCACTGTGCTCGGCACCCCCTCCGACCCTGGAAGGAACCCCGAGTCCCGACGAAGCGGCGAGGCCCCCGACAGGAACGCCACACGGTGGTCGCCAACCCGCTGCGCCAGGGCGCAGGCGCGGCTCCCCCCCCCCACCACCACCCGCGGGCGCTCCCGGGCGGAGCGCCGCTCCCTCCTCCTCCGGAATGACCGGTCCAGGGTGTTTACAGAAGTAACACGCGGCGGTGATAAAACCCGCGGGGGAGGATGGACAGACTGCGGCAGCGGTCGTGCGGAAGGTTGTTCACGTTGCGCGGCAGGCCGCTTTTCAGTCTTGCGGGGCCACGTGTGGCCTCGAGGAGCGCGACCCCGTTCACTGCTTTGCCTGGAAAGACCTCACGGAACATGCACCGCTGACCCCGCAGGCGTCCAGCTCCCGGCCCCAGGCCTGTGGGCCGGACACGGGCTGTGAAAACCGGCTTGCTGTGGGCCCGTCAGAAGGAGAGCCACGTCTCTGGGGCGGGGTCCTCCTTCCTGCAGAGCCCACTGAGCTGCACGCTTAAGGAAGATTCTTTGTCTTCATTTGGGGGCTGGACGGGCAGCAGTGGGTTGGCATCCGAAGGACGGGAAGTGAAGACCCTGAAGAGAGGGTCGGCCCCTTCCCGTGGCCGTGGGCAGAAAGGGCCCCGGGACCGGCCCGAGTCGCCTCCTCTGGGCCGCTCGTCCTCGCGGGGGCGGGGGGGGGGGGGGAGTCTGCTGGGGGGTCATTGTGTGTCTGCTTCCCTGCCCTCCCCATCCCCCACCCTTCCCCCCACCCCTCACCTGTCCACTGAAGTCTGAAGACCTGTGTCCTCTTTTTCGTGCTTGAACAGAGCTCTTTGGCGGGTGACATCAGAGCAAACCCGACGTGTACAAAGCTTTACGAGTCGTCAGCATCCCCAGTTTCTTCACCTTCGTGAACAGGACACTGCATAGTCTCTGTCTGCGCTGCCCACTGACTCCGTGCCCGTCACCGTCAGAAGAATTTGTCACGCGTTCTGTCGCTCAGGACTCTCGGGGCAGGGGTCCCCCCAGCGCTCTCCGGCCACCCCCCACCCTCAGGTTCAGACTCCCGAGGGGGGAAACTGAGTCCCTCTTTTCCCCCTTTCTGAAGAAAGGAAGCACGTCGCTTTCCACAGGAGAATCTCTGACTTCGCTACAGTGTTTCCTTCCCCGTGGGTCTCGTTGCCATTCTCTTTAGTCGCACTCGTGATTCTCCTTTGAACTCGCGGCCCGGCCTCTGCCTCCGCACCGCGGCCTGGGCGTGACCGGTCCCCACGGGCCTGGCTCAGCGGCAACTGTGGCAAGGAGACTCGCTGCCCCACGCTGCTCTCTTCACGCCCACCTGGTGCCCGACCGAACCACGAGATGGCGCCGTCACGGAGGTCGAGCTTTACTTTCTGGTCACAGAGAGTTTTATTTCCGTATGTGTGTGCCCGGCCAGCACAGCGAGTCCTCTGATAAATGGCCATCGTTACTGCAAAGGTCGTTCTGCTCTGTGCTTCTATTTTCCTGGGTTCCAGCCGACTGCTCCCCTGGAACGCTCCATTCTGAGAAGGAACCAGAGAGGTCGTAAAACTGCATCTGAAGTATTTTCCCGGTTTGTTCTGCATGCGTGCCTTACCGATTTAGAAACTATTCAAGCTTCCAAAAGAGGAAATGATTTTAAATAGGATAGTTAAAAATTTTCTAGTGCATTAGTATTTCTATCTGGGGTGAAGGTTAAAAATAGGAGTTTCAAGCATCTGAAAGTCCTGCAGACAGAGACAGAAAAATGAGGTTTAGGAGTGAGAGGGAAGAGGCATTATATCCTCCACTCAGCACATGCCGTCTGGCCACTCGGGGGGCTGGGGGGTCGGGCCCCCCGGGGCATGCCTGGCCACGGCGGGGTGGGGGGGGGAGCCGTCATCTCTGCCTCCCCTCTCCTTGCTGTCAGGGCGCTTTCTGCCCACGGAAGCCTTCTTTTCTCTAGCAGAAGAGCTTCTCAGTGAAGGCAGTTTGGGAAAAAAAAAGAGAGAAACAGATGCCAGAGAGAATCTTAAAAGTAACAAGAGAAAAGGGAGCCCCCTTAAGACTGTCGGCTGATTTCCCAACAGAAACCTTGCAGGCCAGAGGGACTGGCAAGAAGTATTCAAAGTGATGAAAAGCAGGGACCCACAGCCAAGATTGCTCTACCCAGCAAAGCCATCATTTGGATTTGGCATCACTTGGATCGAAGGGCAGACAAAGAGCTTCCCAGATTAGAAAAATCTAAAGGAGTTCATTGTCACCAAGTCCTCATTATAGAAATGTTAAAGGGTCTTCTTTATGAAGATCAAAACTATGAACAGTAAAATGACAACAAATAGGTATCTATCAATAATTGAATCTAAAAAGCAAAATAAACAAACATGGCAGAAACAGACCCATAAATACAGAGAGCATTTTGATGGTTGCCAGGTTGGGGGTCGGGGTGCAGAGGCCTGGGTGAAAAAGGTGACGAGATTGTGAAGTACAAATAGGTAGCTGCAGAGTAGCCATGGGGATGTAAAGTCCAGCACAGGGACTGGAACAGCCAAAGGACACACACGTGTGACCCATGGACGTGGACAACGGGGCGGGGACGGCCTGAGGGAGTGGGGAGGGGGGCTGTGTGGAAGGGGGGCAAAGGGGGAAAAATTGGGACAACTGTAATAGCATAATCCATAACACACAGTTTTAAAGAAGGTATCCATTTGCAATGTCAAAAACAAAGTGGACAGGTAATCTTAGTATTCTTTCTTTTTCTACCATGTCAGCGTGACAAAAAATTATCTTGTACTTTTTGAAGTTTCGCTGCTTAAAGGTCAAATTGGATGGACAAACCTGATTACTGACACAGAAAAGGGAGAGATTTTAACAACCTCTGCTAGTCCAGACTGGCCTGTCGCGGGGGCTCTGAGAGAGGGCTGACCGCTCTGTCACCACAGCCCAGGGGTGGGGGCCTCCTCCGCTCGGTCACGGAGCTCCTCACACCTGCGGTTCTGCGTCTCCAGGGCGCCCTGGGCCCCCCCCCCGGGGACCCCCTGCCTGTGGCCCGCAGAGAGGAGCAGAGGGCTGGGGTGGGGCTGAGCTTGGAAGTGCAGTGCTGGCTGCAGGGAAGACCGGGACACCGTGTGCCCGCCGTGCGCTGGGGCGGAGGCGGCGGGTCCGGGGAGCAGGGAGCCCGTCTCCTTCCCACGGTGTAATGGTCGTGTGTCCGTGGTGGGCAGGCCGGAAGCTGCCCAGTAGTGGCTCCTTTGGGCCTGCAGCAAATGGCTTAAAAATACACATAGTTTAAAAATGTGAATATGGACAAATCTGACAGCCCTTCCAGGCCTGCGTTTCCGCTGGGCAGTCGGCGGCTGGCGCTAAGGAGCAGGGAGCCTGCGGCCAGCATGGTGGGGGGCGGCTCTGCAGCCCCGAAGCCGCCAGCCGAGTCCCTGAGGGGGCAGACCCCCGTGCTCAGGTCTGTACCAGGACTCAGGCCTTTCTTGTTTTTATCTCGTCCTCAGTTGTCACAACACTTGGAAGCAGGGCGTCGACTTGGGCCTGGAGGGGCTTCAGATCAGCATGAAAACTACAGGCCAGCCTCTGAAACTCCTCTCCCCGGGGACCGGACGTCCAGATTGGCACGAAGTGAGACGTGCTCTTTTTAGCCGGTCATTTATTCGTGTTGTCGTTAACGCGTATTTTGAAGAGGATGGTGATCTCTTCAAAACAAACAGTTTCTGCAATGCTTGTTGGCTGTGAACACTTCGCTTTTCTATTTCTTCCTAGGATCGACGCTTGCTGGTCCGTAACTTGAAGACCCTTCGTACGGACCCAGAGCCCTCCACAGAAAAGCAAGCCTCGAGCACCAGAACGGCCCTTAGGTTTATAGAAAGTTTACAGAAATATAATCTACTTCATGGCTGCTGATCATTGGCTACATGGGGCAGGGTGGGGTGGAGTAAATTTGATATAGCACAAAAAATCTTAAATAAAAGGAAGATCCCAGTGTAGCTCCCCTGTAGTTCCTTTATTTTTTTGGAATATTTTATTCATTTATTTTTAGAAAGGGAGACGGGGAGGAGAAAGAGAGGAAGAGAAACACGAATGTGAGATGTGAGAGAGAAATACCAATTGGCTGCCCACTGCGTACCCGCCCCGAGGACAGAACCTGAGCCCTAGGCACCTGTGCGACCGGAACTGAACCGGCAGCTTTTCCTTTGCAGAGCAGCACCCAGCCGCCCCCTGCAGCCAGGGCGGCTCTGGCTGAACTTGAAATGCTTCCACAGCTGAGATGTGAACCAAGTTACACGGAAGGGGAGGTGGTGGATTTCAAATGACAGCGAAGCCTGTTCTGCTCTTTGGGAAAGCGCTGTCTCTAAATACCCAAGAATTCAGTGTTGGAAGTTTTCACGTCCTTCCAAAAGGGTGGAAATAGACTAACGAACTTAAAATTGAAAAAACTGTTCGCAAAGAAAATGTCTCTTAACCCCCGAGAAAGGTGGAAAAATAAAAAGAGTGTAAACCCACCCAACGGCGATGAATACAGAACAAAAGTAAATATGGCGTTGAGAGCTTTATCTTATTGTTTGCTGTTTTCTTAACTGAGCAGATTAAAGTGTTATTTTTCAAAAAATCCTGAGGGTCTTTCCCTGTTCCTGTCACCCGAGGACACGAGGCTGGCCTTTCGACCACTTTGCAGTCCACGCATCTGGATTTATAAGGAAGTCACATCCATTCCGTGGGGAGAAGTTTTGAGTGGATTTGCAGTGAAGACCAACAGCAGTGCTGAGCTCGTATTTAGCTTTGGTGATTGGTTTGGGTGAGGGGATGCGCCGCTGGTGTGGTCTTGCTGATGAGGCAGCCCTGGGTAACCGGGGAGCGGAGAGACAGCGGCAGGAAGCTCCCCTGAGAGAACGCACGAGGGGAGTGTTTTAACCCCTTGAGTGGTGGGGGGGAGGGTCCCTGGAGAAACGGAGGCGATCGGTGGTGCAGCTGAGACAGGCCTGCTGGAGAGGACTGCTCCTGAGCTCCTTGGCCAGCCCCGGGCCCTCACACACGCAAGGACATGGGATGGTCACCCCCGTCCCAGATGAGCAAACTGAGGCTCGGGCGGACTGGCCAACTTGCCCCAAGCCCACACGCTGAAGAACCCCAGCCCCAGGCACGCAGGCACACAGGCCTGAGCTGAGGAAGACGAGGGGGAGCGCGGAGCAGTGGCCCGCTGAGACCCGTGGTCCAAAGGCAGCAGTCGGCTCAGGTTTTCATGTGGTGCACTGACCAGACGCCCGGGGGGAGCGAGCTGGGCAAGGCGTGTATGGCTTCTCCCTCCAGCCCCTGGGCGCCGTCTGGCAGTGCGGGCCTGGCCAGGCTTTTTGGGGCCAGAGGACACGTGCTGGACAGATTCCAGGGGGCAGCAGACAGTGAGGGGAGTGGTGGTTGCACAGATGCACAGACCCTCTGTGCCCCTGGAATGGGGGGGCTGGGGGGGGCGACGGTCCCGGGCGGCGGCTCTTTGAAGTGCAGGAGGCTCAGCCTGCACTGTGGGCGCGTCTGGGAGTGAAAGTCATGGAACGTGGACAAGAAGGCCCCAAGCTGATCGCAGAAAGTGCTTTTTGGAAATGTCACGAGGCAGCTCCCTGAGGCTCCACGTCCTCACTTTCCCCGACTCGCCCCTTGTCTGGGCGTCCCAGCACCCCCTCTGCTGTGCCGCTGCGGCCGCCACAGGTGGACCGGCCAGGCCGGCCCTGGGACACGCTGCCAGCACCGCGGCCGGGGACCCGAGCGGGTGGGGCGAGGCGATGCATCGCTGTCCCTCCTCGGTGGTCTCTACGAGTCCTGTGCACGCTCATCGAGCCCCAGACGTGGGGAAGGGACCTCAAAAAGCCTGGACCTTGTTACCAAATGTTTAATGAAAAGAAACTCTCCCCTCTCGTGTGATCCTTACGGAAAATGTTTACTGGCCTTTTTATGTTGCTGCCATCACTTTGATGTGTCCACATCCGGGGGCGGGCGGCAGAGGAGGCCGCGGGGGTCTGCGTGGGGCTCTCCCTCCAAAGGGGAGGGCGGATGTCCACACCCTTCTCCAGGGAGTGAGGACGCTGTCCTTGAGTATGTTTGTTAGGAGTTCTTGTCAAGGCGGAATCAGTTCTCCGCCCTGTGGGTGTCAGAGCGCCGTGCTGGTCCAGGTGGCCGGAGATCAGTTCTCTGCCCTGTGGGGGCTCATTAGTGAGCAGGACGCTGGCACCAGGCCAGTCTGGGCTGGAAGCCCGGCTGTCACTCACCGGCAGACACTGACAGCTCTGAGTCTCAGCCTCCAGCCGGGTGCCACCCGTGACAGAGACGACACCGCTGCTGATGCCGGCCCGCCTGCCACTGGCGGAGCAGTCGCTCGGCGCCAGACCTTGTTCTTTGGCCTTTACAGGTATCACCTCGCGTCATCTTCTAAGCAAGCCCAGGTGCAGGCGCTCCTGGTGTCCCTGCTGCACAGGTGTGGTGCCCGAGGCACACAGCTGAAGGACTCGTCCAAGGCCGTGCGCTGAAAACACGTGGCCAGGAGGCTTCTGAGAGTCGGGCAGCCGCCCGTGGCAGTGCCCAGTGGACGCACAGCAGGACACGTGGTCGGTGTTTGAACCAGAAGGGGAGGGGAGGGCGCTCCCTCCACAGGCGCCCCGGCCGTCACCTCTGGCGAGAACTCTCCTGCTGGCCGGCAGCCACCCACCCCTCGTCCTCGCTGGCTTTCCTGGGTGTGTGTGCCAGAGAGGAAAAGGGATTGTCTCGCTTTTCTTCCTGAAACGCAGCCAGTTCTGTGGGAGGGGTGCCCTGCCCCGTGACCCGGCCGCACCAAGGTCGCCTCTGAAGACCCCACCTCCAATCCAGCTTCACGTGTGCAGTCGGACTGCTGGCTACGAGAGTCCCCGCCCTGAGTCGCTCACCTGCCCCGCGGGCTGTGCTCAGCTCCAGAGCGGGGCTGCCCGAGTCCCTGAGTCAGGACGAGGAGCGACAGGCGAGAGCGCCTGGCAGAGCAGCGTGGAAAGGATCCAGGGCTGCAGGGTGGCGGCCTTCTTTCTAAAAATACGTCTCGGGGGCCATTGTGCTCCTGACACTGAAGGCGTGTGGGAACACAGACAGGGGCCTGGACGTGAGAGCTCGGTCTGGAACGGGAGGGACATGTCGTCCGCCCAGTGTCCTGTGCTGCTCTCGCGGCACAGAAAACAATCGCTTAGGTGCTGGGGTGACTGGGCGGGTTCTCGGAACCCCCTTGAGCTGGACTGGTTAATTTAGGGGAGCTCGCTAATTTTCTCCCCCGTCCTCACTGGCACTTTGGAAACGCCAGTGTGCTGTCGGCTTGCTTCCGACCTTCATCACCTCGCCATCTGGCACAGGCACGCTCAGCGGCGAGGGCACCTCTGTACGCGCGCCGGGGCGGTGCGGACTGAGACGGGAGGGCTGCACACGCAGTCAGAACTGCCCGGTGACAAAAGCGCAGATCACATTTACTTTCAGGTGTTCAAAGTGAGACCTTTATAAGGCTGTTGTCTTAAGACAGGATTTTCAAGAACAACAGTTCAGTCTCTTCTTTAAGAAACCAAGACCGGCACCCTGACGGGTGCACCCAGAGGCGGGAATGACGCCCCTTCCAGGACAGCCGGGCCGCGGGTCGGCCACTCACCGGAGCCAAGGTGCCGGGGGCCACTAGAGCCAAGCCTTCCGCCAGACAGGGCTGTGCGCCGCCTTCCACCGTCCGTCACGGACACGTGCGGAAAGGAGACCGTGCCTTCCCTTGGCCGTGCCGGGCACAGGGCGAGGGGACATCGTCGCGTTTCCTTCCAGTGTCACCACTGGCTCGGGGCCTGCTGTGTGTGGTGTGCTGTGTGTGCGTGTTGGCGGCGGAAGGAACGAAGCAAAGTGGAGTTTCCCTGGGAGCAGGCTTGCAACACGTGCACTGATTCAAACGGAATCTCAGGAAACATAAAAAATACCCCAAAACAGCCCTGGCTGGCGTAGCTCAGTGGATTGAGTGCGGGCTGGGAACCAAAGGGTCCTGGTTCGATTCCCAGTCGGGGCACATGCCTGGGTTGCAGGCCAGGTCCCCAGTGAGGACCATGTGAGAGGCAACCATACATTGATGTTTCTCTCCCTCTTTGTCTCCCTCCCTTCCCCTCTCTCTTAAAAAAAAATATCCAAAAACAAAACCGAAGGCCCCCAAATAAACACGAGGACATATGCAAGCCTCTCAGATGTGTCAGCACTGAACACATGCTTCTCCCTGGACCCCAATAAGGACGTCCAAGCACAGCTCCCGATCTGCGCGCCCCTGAAGGCAGCCCCCCCACTGGTGAGACTGCAGGCGTTTGCAGGGCAGACCTGTTCACTGCCCGCCCCCCCCGCCCCCCCACACACACATACCCGGGACCTGCCGCACTCTGTCTGCTTCAGGCCAGCGTTCGCCATTCCTGAGGAATGCTGTGCCCAGCTGCATCCACCGACCACGGCAGCAGGCCCGTGAGGGGCACTGACATCTCCCCCATTTTAAAGGTGAGGGGACAGAGGCTCACAGGTGAGCTTTCCAGACTGTGTGGCACTCGTCCCCAAGCCTGCACATGTTTCCCACGATGCCATACCACCGTCATGTTTCTCGGGTAAACGGCACGTCCAGAGCATGGCCCGGGCCTCAGGCTCAGGCTGAGGCTGGATTTCTCGGGGCCACATCCACAGGACGCACAGCCAAGGGCGTCAGCGCCCAACCCGGGACCAGCGCGGTTTGCAGGCCTGCTGGGGGGCAAGTAGCTCACTGGCCCCGGCACATCCCCAGCGTCCGCAGCATGCCAGGCCCCTGCCACCGCCCCGTCCTCTTCTGCAGCCCCAACAAGCCTGTGAGCTTCCAAAGATGCCAGCCCCTCTCACAGATCAGAAAACGGAGGCATGTGTTTACATGACACGGCTCGATCTGTCCCAGCAGCACTGCCGGACAGCAGTGACAGCCCCCATCCTGCCCGCTACTCTCGGTGCTGCCGACGGGAGCGCAGGCCCGGGGGCCGAAGGGGCCTGAGAAAAGGCCCGACCTGCTCACGACCTGAGCCAGGTCCCCCCCGCCCCCACCCGAGGGCCTGAGCTGCCTGCCTTCGCCTGGTGTGACAGCATGCTCTGTCCCTGCACGGGGTGGGGACAAGTGTCACTGTCCCCTGGAAAGAGTTGGGAGGTTTCTGACAAGGACCCTGACCTCGGCCCCCTCTCTCTGCAGGTGCTGCCGTCCTTGGGGGCATCCTCTTCCCCTTCGGGCTCTCAGGCCCCCGCGGCCTGCCCGCCCCGGCCCCCCCAGGACAGGCCCAGAACGCATTCCCGCTGAGCGACCACACACGTCCATTTACA